>WTSP01022925.1:0-62972 GCA_025331215.1 Actenoides lindsayi
CCTGCCCATGGCAGGGGGGTTGGAACTGGATGAGCTTTAAGGTCCCTTCCAACCCTGACAATTCTATGATTCTATGATCCCCAGTTCAGGACTGTGCACCTCATAGCTTGACTACTACGTTGAGATTCTGGGGTTGTCTCCTGGACTGAGGTCTCCCTCCCACAGGACACAGAAGTCGTGCCTCACGCTACCAGTAGCTATAGAATAACCTGTCCTGAAACATGGAAAATGCCAGTCTGCAGTATGAATGGGACTCCTGCTACAGTTGAATCTGTCAGCAACAGTTCTTCACTCTCTAGACTGATCAACTTTTTCCAACTCTCAACAGCTATCTAAACTGACTTTCTGTGGATTTTTTTTTTTTCCAGTTTCACTAGTCTCTTCAAGATAAAACATGAAAATATGATTCTGGCAAAAGCAGATTACCCAGCCACTAGGGAAGCAAAACTTGTACACTGAGTGATTGCTTTGGCTTTGAGCAAATTTAATCATTTCCCGTAAATTCCTTTCCTCTTTTTCTCTGCCATTAGGCAAAAGTTTTATATCTGACCACACTTTTTCTATGGGCTTTGATCTATGTTTTGGAACATGTAATTAAAATACCTTTAAGTAAAAAAGCATAATTAATGTATGTCAATGCCTGTAAACTATCTAGAAAATTCACTCAAGTATCCACCAGTTATGACATAAGAAGGAGCACTACCATTAAATCTCTATCAAGAAAGGATAAATCAATAAAAAAAAAATTATAGAAGTATCTAAGTAACCAAGATTTACTCCCTTCCAGTAATGTAATACTTTGCTTTCCCTCCTCAAATGACAGATGCCAGACAATTTAGTCTCTTTGAAAACCTTAATTTAATTTTACATCTAAATGGTCATTTATTCCAGATTTCTCCATTCACATGGGAGAAGTTTTATTACAGTAAAAGGGACGCTGCAAAGGCCAAAAAAGAAAACACATAGGTATACAGATGTATTTTAAAAAGGTGACTAGCAGTGCTTTTTTTTTTCCTGATGGCTTTTTCTAAAAGTCTTCCTTTGCTCTATTTGCTTTCCTACACAAGTCATTGACTTTTTATCTGGTTTTAAACTATCATATCCTAAAGTATGCCATCAAACCTTTCAATGCCCATTTCCTTCTGAAGCCATTTCAGATTCTCAAGCAACACAGAGAGGATGCTCAAAGATGTATATATTTTCAGCTATATCTGCTACTTGCAAACTGTTAGCAAGTTGGTGACTTTTTTTCTCATTTATGAACACTTGACAGGAAAAGTGACAAGACGTACATTAAACCTCCCTGCTAGCACTGCTGATTTTTAAGTATTCATCCGTGTCCCTCTCCTATACAGCTGCCACATCCTGCAACTCCTAAATAAAACCACTGTGAACTTCCATCTTCTAGGAACACACTTTCCAGAACTGACGGCTTTTCCTGCTAGGTAGTAGGCTTATCTTCATCTCCAACAGCCTGTGAGGATGGGAGAGAGGATAGATAATTTTGTCTATCACAGAACAGGAATAGTTAGCCAGAAATAGGGCAAACCTTTATTTTTCTAGGGGATGTGGTCAGCTCTCTCTGTCTTTCACAACAATAAAAAAAACCCATGTCAGCTGAACACTCTATAGAGGACGTACCATTTGATGGCCAGAAGTGCCAGAATGTGATCGAGCAGAGAATTTATACAAAGTCTATCTTAATACATGCCTCCTTTTCTGAGAATGCCCAAGTAATTAAGTTCCTTCACCACTGATGTGGGTGGACTGTGAAACCCCCAAATCCTTACAGCTAGCTGTTGCACCTTCTGCCTCACTCTTGAAGACTCTCATCTAACCTTCAAAGTAAGCTTTGCAGAATCCCTCAGTGAGGGGAAAAAAAAAAATTTCCTCTCTTTACTGAGAACTGAAAAAGAATGGATGTTTTCCTTCACTGGCTCATGCCAATGATGATCAGTAACAAATTCCTACCAAACTCAACTAGACCCCACAAGAGTGGGTTGGTATATTTAAAGTTTAACTGTTGGCAGTTATTCTGGTTTTAGCTGACAACACCTATTTCAAGATCAAAAGTTTTGACCGAATATTGAATATACCAAATAACAAAGACTTTCCTGAAGAAGATACCCATTTTTCAAAGCTCTTTCTAGACACTGTCAATGGCAATACACCATTCAACAAGTATAAGAGTTTTCTGTTAATTCCAGAGAGCAAAGTGAAGATAGGGGAAACTTGGGATAGAGGGGATGTATCTGTCAGGCAAGCATTAAAAACACTGTTTGACTGTCAAATACAGAGGAGGCTTCTGAGGTATCATGAAAAATAAAATAAAAAAAAATAAAAATCAAGATTAAATTTTATGCTATAAATTCCCCAGCTGCCACAAATGCAGGATAAGTAACGGGATTTGGGAGTTAATTTTATTTCATTGTTACAGATATAAGAATTTCTAAGTCCAGTATTCACTGCTTTATCTGCCCCGACGCACATCTCAACCTGATTCTTTCCACACTGTTCCAATTAAATTGCAAATAGCATTTCCACATCCTTAATAATTCTTTTGTTTCTAAAACAGCCAGTTCCAACAGTTTGATTAAAATAAATAAATAAATAATCTTGCTAGATTTTTTTTTTTTTTTCATACACACACCCCACAATGTCTAAAGAATGAGTTCTGGAGACCACTGCCTCCATCATCTAGGCATTGATGGTCCTTAAGTCGTTGAGTGTATCGCTAGACAGACACCCTCGAATCTGCTTGCAAGGAGAACAAGCACACTAACTGGAGACACAGATTAAAGGTCTGTCCCCTCCCTCCTAACCAGTCCACACACCACCTATGCATGGTAGTGAAGGAGAGGATTTGCAAGAAAAGACTCCTTTGGAAGGGTGACACACTTGTGATGCAAGGTTTTATTTTTATTTGTTTTTTGGTCAAGCAGATCACAGCCTTAAGTTTAGAGCAACTTCACCCCTGTTTCTGAGCTCTTCAGAAACAAGCAGGAGCTACTCAATGTGTGACAGTTACGTGCTAACAGCCTCAAGTATTTTTTCTGTGCGCTGTTTTGGGAGAAACAGATGCTGTAAGAAACAGCCATAAGGACCTAATATGTTACATGCTAAACAGACGTAGCACCTCACTGCAGGGCAGACACATCCAAAGGAGCAAAGAGGGTTGCAGACACTGGCTTACCATAAATTTTCCTTCATTTGGCTAGGATACAGTCGCTCTGCTAATTGATACTTCTACCACAGCGTTAAACAAGCAAATCGGATGAAACACAGTTTGCCAGTGTTTTGTCACATTCCAGGCTTCCTGGCATTAGTCACTGCCTGTATATCCTGGGGCACCAACAGATGTAAGGTCTGATAAAAGCTATTTCCCCAAGTTCACGTCCAAGAATAACGCAAGTTTCATTCTGCAATGCGTGCACACCTGGCAGATTACAAACCAGACCACAATCAACCGACTCCTCTGCCCTTCTCCGTGCTGGACTTCAGAATCTAAAAGTTTTTAAGCTTCTCCAACCCCTCTCCACAACTCTCACAGGCTACATAAACCTCTAAGAGGGGCTGTGTCAGCTTTTCCTGGCAAAGATGCCAGAAGAATCCATCCATTCCTCAGCTTCTCAAAAAAAGAGGTAACGTGGGAAGGAATTTACCTCAGATGGACCCAGATGGGTGGTGCTTCATCAATCAGCACCTCAAGTTGCTGTCACTGTGCACTACTGCGGAATAAATTACACTTGGCACACACGTACACTTCAAACACTGAAGAATATCTGGATGGGTTTGTCATGGTTGAGGGTCAGGTTGGCCCCTTAGACCTATAACAGATGCTCTCTGTTTTCCCCTTTGGGGAGGGAGGGGGATTGAGAAAGGGAATAAGGGAGAGAGACTTAGCCATTAGAAAAGGAAACTAGAACAGCTTGAATGAAAAGGAAAATAATAATAAAAATGGAATATATACAAATATATACAAACCCAGTATGGAACCCAACCCCCCTGATGGTAATTCTATCACCGTCACCACTGATGCTGTGGAGCAGGCACTGGGGGAGTCCCAGACTGGGCCCCGCAGCAGCCGGGAGCTGTGTTCAGGAGCTGGATTCTGGTACCGGGTTCCGGAACACACAGACTGGGATCAAAGGCAGGACACACAGAGTCCTCCTTGGGTGCTCCGAGGAAGAAACAGAAAGAGGACTTGAGCCGAGCCAAACAAAGCTAGCAAAGTGGTCCAAGAGAGGAGAAGAGCCACAGACCCTCCAGATCCCTCAGCTTTATACCGAATATGCCATATATGGGATGGAATCTCTCTTTGGTCAGTTTGGGGTCCCCTGTCTTGTCCGCTCCTCCCTGCAGGTGCTGCCTTTCACTTTCTGCACCCTCCAAAGTGGTGCACAAGACCCAGCAGTGGCCTTGGTCTGCACCCCTACCCTTGGCAGTAACTCTACCATGGGGTGTTCTCAGTGTTGGAAGCAGACACTGTCTGTGAGAACAGGCTGCTACCTTCAGACAGTGCAGGGAGTTAGAAGAACTGAGATGAAAAGTAAAATCACTGAACAGAATTAGCTCTGTTCTCACTCAAACCAGGACAGGGTTGGTTTGATACTTAACTTCCTCAAGAACACCTTGAGATGATAAGCATTCAAGATAAGCATCCAGCAGTGTTTATTCGTCCTAGCAAGGCTACGTCCTGACATTTCTTGTGAGGGAGGAGTCAGCTTACTCCAGTTGTGTCAGCTAAACTACTTTCTCCAGAAAGATTGATCTAATCTGCCTCTGGAGACAATGTGTATTTTTTACTCCCAACAGTTCTGTTTAAAATAGTGCAAATACATAAGGGAACACACAGTTGTAGACATAAAAGTTTTTAAGTAATGTAGCAGAAATAAAAACCCAACTGAAAATTAAAACATTGAAGACTAACCTAATGCCTCCATTTGGTCAACAGTTATTCTGCTTAAAATATAACTTTTTGTTATGTGCCACAGCCCTCTTCTCACACAGATCCTGATACAACTCATTTAGATTTCTTCTTCCCATAGGCTGTCAGGGTTTTCATCTTCACTTCATACATTCTCAATTGCTACACTGGGGACGTCAGGGTTCCTCACTACAGATTACATCCAGAAGGCTCCCTCCAAAGGTCAGGATTTAGACTCTTAACAATGATTCTTCATATATGCTTACCCTAAAGCTATTTTAGGGAGTCATCACTATTTACCTGTTGAAAGAAAATTTCAGTTTTCCCAGGTGGTCCTTTTAGCTCACTTGGGCCCATGAAACTCAAGAGTGTGAAGGACAGGTGAGATCTATCAACTTGATGGCCAAGCCTTAGACAAAATTATTGTGAAATACTTTCAGTCCTCAGCTTTCAGATTTTCTCTGCTTCCCAGCTCCTAAGGATTCCTCTTTTATCATGCACTGTGAACATAACTGCATTGAGCCATTTCATTATAAGCAGCTCATTTTGTAACTAACCACAACAGTAGCAGCTGTTCATTCCAGAGCCAGGCACGCTGCACCCAAGTGGCACACTGAGCACCGGCACTTTAGCTACCCAAATCAAAGGCAATAACAACACAAAGTGTGTATTGGTGAGATGCCAAAAAAGGATCTTGTCCGATTCTGAGTGGTCCTGGATTGCACAAACCTTATTGTCCATGACTAACAATAGATTTTTTTGGTAGTGCATAATTTCAAATTAAAGTACAATTCAAAACAAAAGAAAAAGGTTGTCCAAGCTTGAAGAACAAAAAAGCCTGTGAAATATAGAAAATAAAGTGGCTGAAAAAGCACATGAAAAGTGCCTTATAAATACTCAAGGCTAAACAGTAAAAAGTCTCTTAACTACACTAAGAGTAGGAGGCCAGAAAGGGAGCTGGTAGTACTACTTGATGCCTACATTATAAAACAGGCACTCAGGAACAATAAGGCTACAGCCAAGAAGCTTAACACACTCTATTGGCCAGTTATTACTACAAAAGCTATTGGAGAGATTCCACACCTTGTGCGTTCATCACAACAGATAGCTCAGAGGAACTAGATCAGTTTAAAGGAAGTACACACGAAGTATTAGACCAGATAGGCAAATTGGAGGTTAATACGTCACCAAGAGTGGATGGCATTCACCTGAGAGTTCCAAGGAAACTCAAACCTGGAGTTGCAGAACTGCTGGCCAAGGCTTGCAGCTGATAAGCAAGAAGAGCTGCTGTGCCAGAGGGCTGCCAATGGACTCCACTTTACAAAAGGTCTCCAAAGGACACCATGGGAACAACTAGAGAGTGACTTAAGATTGAGAGGGGAACTTATTGATGTTTACAAATATCTGAAGGGTGGTTATCAAGCAGTCTCTTTTCAGTGATACCCCATAATAGGACAAGAGGTAATGGTCACAAATTGGAAGACAGGAGGTTTCACCTCAACAGAAGGAAAAATGTCTTTATTGTGAGGGTAACAGAGTCCTGCAACAAGCTGCCCAGAGAAGCTGTGGAGCCTCCTTCTCTAGAGGCTTTCAAAACCTGCCTGGATCTGTTCCTGTGTGGCCTGCCCTGGATGATCCTGCTCTGGCAGGAATATTGGATAGATTATCTCCAGGGGTCCCTTCTGACCCCTACCATTCTATGATTCTTTGACTCCCAGCAGCAGTATGACATATACAGTCTATAACAAACAGCAAGTCCAGCGAGTCCACAGCGAAACAGTCCGTGTCAAGGGGTGACCATGGCTTCTGATAAAGGCAATCCCTCTTTATCAACTGTCTGGATTTCTAACAGGGGTGTCAGTAAGCACCCAGATAAAAGGGATCCTGCAGATATAACATATCTAGATTTTCAAAAGCCTTGAGCAAGCTTCTACACCAAATTAAGATGCTATAGGACTGAGTAATAAAGGCTCCTTCACATCTCAAAAAATGGTTGAAATGATAAGAAGGAAAGGATAAGCATTCAAGCCTCACTTTTCAGGATGAGGAGTAAGTAGTGAGGACTTCCAGGTCTCTGAGTTGAGTCTGGTTTTATTCAATCACTTTATCAGTGACCTGGAGAGGGGAACGAGCAGTTAAACCTCCGAGTTTATAAATGCCACTGCACTCTTTCAAACAGTAGAACCTATGCTGATGGCAAGGAACTTCAAAAGGAGCTCACATCCAAGACAAAAAAACTGGCAGGTGAGAAAAGTGCAGAGAAAACAAGACATGAGAGGTTATTCTTCTACTATGTCACGTCTCTGCATGACCACATCTTGTCTACTACCCAAAAACCAAACTGCTCAGATTTTATGGAGACTTCTGAACAAAAAGGCATTTGTGATTTGTCTAAGACCACAGGGAAAGTCAGTGGCAGAACTGGAAATACAACCTATCTTTCAGATTCCTATTCCACTATTATAACCAGAAAACTCTTTCTGTAAAAGCTTTTCTCTTTCACAGAACTTTTTGACATGATATTTCACTAAGGAATGAAGAAACTTTTTGATGAAGCTCCTTTACGAAACCTCTTACTTCTGACAGTAAGATTAAATGAATTTGCATTTTCCAAACAAATCTGCTTCCAGCATAAAAGAATTCTACTGTCAAATATGCTCTGCTGCTAGTTTATGGCAACACTTATCAAATTACCATTTATCAGAAGAAATTCAGGGACCTTCAGCCCAGTCGGATAGAGACATCTTGAACAAAGAAAAATGCAGAATTACTTGACTGTTTCAAAATGTTACAGTTGGCTTGAAGAAACTAGTTGCATTTTCCTTTTTTACTCCCTTAATTTTGACAGACATACAGCCTTTCTTTAAGGATTTTTAAAAAAAATATTTTCTTTGAATAAACTTTTAATGGGTTTTTACTCTTTTTTATTTAAAAAAAAAAAAAAAAAAGAAGTTTGTACATAAAAAAACCAAAGCTGAGACATTTTGATTAACAACATACCCTAGCCAGTCATGTGGCATGAGTCAGACTCCAATGTTTAGACCTCTTTAGCTATGCCAAATCCCAGCAGACCGTGGCACTTGGTTTCTTCATATTGGGGAGGTAGGGCATAGAGAAAAGCACAACTGTCTTCACCCTGCAAGACAAGTCCTGCCTCTTACATCTAGCAGCTTATATACATGTTCTGACTATTATCCAGGTACACTATACTAAAATTCAACCCTATAGAACTATGTATCAAGTATTTTTTCAAGCTGCCTCTACTCAGTAGATACATAACTAAGACAGCTCTTTAGTTGACATGAGAGATGCAGGTCAAGAAGAAAGAAAATCCATTCCTTATATATTCACCTATTTTTGTGTGTGTGTGCGGGTGGGGGAGGCATTTGGAGCTACATTTGGGCTTGTGTCAAGTCGTTTATGATGGTAGCCCAAGATTCTCTGGGCAGATTGAAATTGGTTTCCTGAAGTCTTCCCAGCTTATTCATGTTTTCTGACCTTGTGGGTTTCGCAGCAAAGCCAAGCAGCCACACTGCTCTAACAACTTGCTTATCTCTTCCTGTTGTCTTTGCCTGCTCCACACTTCCAGGCAAGGTCAACCTTTTCTCTTTCTCTCTCAGTTATTTTCATTCCCTTCCTTATCACCTCTACTCTTGTCCTTCCTGAGAAATGTGCATTTCCTGCAAAAATTCAGTGCTTCCCGTTGCCTCCAGTTTGGTATGTATGTGTTAATGAACTCATCATCCAAGAGGTATACACAGAAATATTTCAGATTAACAGCTTCACACATAACCACCACGTAGAGTCTCCAGGGTGTCACAATATCTTCTCAAGACATTCCTTAGCTTCCTCCTGCACTCATGCATAGCCTTGATTTTGAAGAAGAACTCATTCAAGCAATGCTTTGGACAACTGACAGCCAGTAACGGGTGACTGTACCCAACTATCTGACTCCTCTTTCATCTTCGACCAAATAAACACCGAGGCAATTGCAACCTCCATACTCAGAGCTAAGGTTTTTCAATACCCTTAAAACATTATTTTATAGTGAGCGATTAGTTTCATTAAAAATCAGTTATGGGTTCAAAGCTCAGGTTTAAGTACTAATGGTAGTTTAGTGTTCTCCACATAAATATTTGTTGACATTTGAATTGTCTGATACAATTTCACTTACCTTTAAGCCAGTCCAGCAGAAATACTTCGTTAACTCTCTTCAAGATCAGTGTTATTACAGCAAGTAAGACCAGTTTTCATCTGGTTCTCTGCTCACAGAGATCAAGAACTGAATATAAGGAGAAAAAAAAGGGCCACTTCTCTGATGTAGGTCAGGGCTGCACAGAAGTGCAATCAGTGAGGGTAAGGTGGAGGTAAAGGGCCATCAATCTATAACTCTTCGAAGGTACAAAGACTACTATGATGAGAAAAAGGAAAAGAAAGAAGATAAAAGCCATCTTATTGCCCTGAGGTGCAGAGTAGCTAAGCACTGACACAGTACACGTTGGCTTCTGAGACAAGAGAACAAAATAGCTGAGCACTGCTAGTCTCAGTAGAAAAAAGTGTGTTGCTCCCACACCTTCATTGTGGGTTGAAGAATCAATAGCAGCTTGCAAGATAGCGAGTTTACAAAAGCTCCTGACACATGAATTTAAAGTGGCCAGGCCATTCCACCTAAGCCAATAACAGTGCTCATTGCAGCTGCTTCTACAACACATCACTTCCTCCCTCCACTCAAATTATTTGGGTTGGTTTGACTTGTTTTTTCTACCCAATTCACCCAAAGGCCAAGAATCCACTGACCTGTCTTGTCGAATCTTCAGATTTGCCTGTTCTGCCAGGACTTTTCTGAGAGACAAGAAACAAGGCAAAACAGAGGAGTTTCCATTTGATCTCAGCAACCGTTAATCAGCGCTGTTGAAGGAAAAACCAACTTACAAACTAGCTTCTCAACATACTTTTAAACATCTTCACATGGTATTCCTCTCACTGGTAGCTACTAAAATAAATTATTCCATTTATTCTCACTTAAGCAGGTTTTAAGCACATGCAGGCACTTAATTAAGCTTTCTGGTATTCACACAGTTCACCCACAGAAAAAGCAAAACTTATCCACATAAATCCAAGTATTCCTCCTCCAAACTGCCTCAGAAGTCTGAGGGGAGGCAAAAGGTATTCCTCCCTGCTATACAGGACATCAGCAGGACAAATACACTCCATCACAGAGCTGCAAATTCCTGCAGCTCTCCCACCAGCTACCTGGAAGCTGACTACTCTTCCTGCTTGACTGTTCTAGACGAGCAAGAAAAACACAATGTGGTTTACAACCTATTGAAATTGCATCAGTTCGTTTCAAAATGGAATTTAACCCTGAGGTACAAGAGAAAACTGGAAGTGTCTCAGAGAGCAGGGTAACAGGTCAATCTATGACACAACAGAGTTTCACCTGGCTCCCAGACATATCTAGATGGTATGACTGCTTTCTGAACTGTCCTTTCTCAGAAATACAAGTGATTTAAGCAGAACACAAAGATAAAAATAATAAGTGCTTATATATACTTCCAAAGTGTTAGAGTTCAAGGTTTGGGGTTTTTTTTTTGTCAGATGCATCAAATCCATTCAAATGGATCTTAACTTAAAAGGTCATTTAACTCTTAATCCATATCCTAAATAATCCTTACAAAGTTCCTTTTCTTCATTCCCAGCATAACAGAGACCTGTCTTGTCATCATGACAGAGCTGCGTATTATTTAAACACAAATGTTTATGACAAGAAGCAGGTCATGTCTTGGCTGGCACAGTGAATTACAAAATAATTACCAGAAAGCGGTAAATTATTATCAAAATAATAGTCTATTGGTGCTACAGCTGTGTTTGTTATTTCAGAGTATCTGAACCACCCCAACTGGTTTCAGAAAGCAGTAACAGAAGAGGCTTTGCAGTGTTGGGTACTGGGCACAATGTGCTCTGCTTAGGTGCTGAATCAAGTTCAAAGAAAAAGGGCTTGACAGCTGGAAAAAGCAGCCTGTACTTCAGCATCTCCTGCATTTGTGTCCATTTTCTCCCCCAGCACCACCCAAAGTCAAACAGAATCAGAAAAAAAAAAAGAAAAGACAAGACCCCTGTGGCTCGTGTCCCAGGGTGCCTTATCCCATGTGGCCTATGATGGAAGCACAAGGAGTTGAGGCCACAATCTCAACTGCACTTTGGGAGGCTGCAAGCAGCACAACTCACAGGGCAGCTCCTCAGTCTGGACTTGGACACTACAGGGCTGTCAGGGGCTGAAAACTAAGCCATCTCAAAACTGTGGAGGTGTTTACACACCAAACCTGGATCTCAGCTCCACAGCCAACCATCCTTTATTACACTCCAAAGTAAAACCAGAGTCTGAAACCCTTAGGTATTTTCACATGGCTGATGATAATTTAAAAAAAACCCCAAAACTTACAGAGATGGTCAAATACTCAAATAGGAATCAATGTAATGTCTCATTGAAATAGTGCCCTTACAATTGCAGGAGCCCACCTAAACCAGCTCTCACAGCTGTGAGGCAGGCCATAACATCAGAACCAGCTATCCCATTCCTGTCTTCTGAGACTAATTATGGTTTCTGGTGCATCCTCTATGTTACGTTAACAATTACTAACCACACAGGGAATGCCTGTGGAACTGCCAGTATTTTTAGTCCCCTTCCAAAAAGCTGTTACAAATGCTTTCTGCTATTCACTTCACATAGCAATAAAACCAAACTATAATAAAACCATAGGGTAAAATACCTTAACCTTACAGGCTGAATTACATTTTGAGCGGCTGTTTAGTTTTGTTTCTATTTTAGAAAGAAACACAACACCGAGTCAAAGCAAAGTTACACTGCAGCATCTATAATGAGAGGTCCTCAGCTATCAGAGCCATGAAGCAAAGGTCACCGTGTTGGTATTCCATGAAAGCCCGCAGCATTTAAGGCCTTTTAATACATTAAGAATACCTCTGCATTTGCACAAAAGTCTCCTCAAAATACCTGATGACATTGTCAGCACGAGGTGGTTAGTCAACACTTTAAAGATACATGCAAAGGTCAAAGCAAATAGAACATGTTGGAGTGCTGAGCCCAAGGGCACTCTCTGAAATGGGGTTTTAACACAATCCATCAATATGTACTTTTTCAGTTCTATTACCCACATAATCACCAGCCCTGTTTCACCATAAATCTACTGTTCAGAAGTGTTCAAAAAATGTCACAGTATTGGTCTTCTGTGTCAGTTGCCCAAGAGTGATTTATTAAAATGTTTGGCTAAACAGGTCATCATCTCAATGGTGCATAATAAATCGGGAAGCACGTGACAATGTTGCTGATACAATCGGTGTGACTGCCAGTGCTGCCAAATGGTAAAGCTGCCAGGCACTGCCATGAGGTAGCCCTGTTTTCAGCTACTTCCAGCTTGTCAAACCATTCAAGCTGAAGCTTGCCATGCTAGAATTTTGCCTTAGACTGACTTCTACTTTGTTTAATGGAAAAATTTAGCCCCAACAGTTCACTTGTTGTGCAAGCAGGCCAGAGTACAGTATGGCTTATTTCTGTTAAGAAAAAAGTAATCCTGAGACTGTTGTCAGTTAGAAGGTCTAGTACTTCAATATTTTTAAGAAGCCATCCTGATATTCAATGAAGATGGTCTGCATTTATGGTTGTGATCCCAGCTACCTAAAGATCACCCTAGATAATGTCATATTGACAACTTGGGAAAAACTGTTTGTCCTGTAGTTTGCCGGGTGTTACAAGCACTGTAACAGTACCTGGGGCATCCCACACGTGCCTTCTGCCCAAGCTGTTATGCTGTCCTACAGGTGCATTGATCTTACCCATTTGGGCCAGCCTGAGCCAAGGCACTGATTCAAGGCTGAGAGCAGGGAGCTTATTCTGTCAGATCTTAAAGAAACAGAGTTACTAAAGAGATAAAGTGATAGTGGTCAGAGAAGCTCTGATGCTGCCAGCAGAAACACCCCTCTGCGGGATCCGTAAGCGATAAGGCAGGCACTGACTCAGGATGGCTGCAGCCAGGTTTGCAAGGAGGCTCAGAAGCCACTGGAGACTCTAAGGAACGATTTTCAGCTACTACTTGTGTGTACTTCATCAGGATTTCAACTGCATGAAAGCTTTAGAGATTCAGTTTGTTTTAAATGCAAAGAAGAATATGATTTGCTGATCCTTCTGTATGGGGATCAGCATCATCTGCTGTTGCATCTTACACCTAGGAGGGCAAACAATGCACCAGCAGCACCTTTACAGAATCTGTGGTTATTGATTAAAATAAAAACTTACAGAATCCTCCAGAAAGCTGAGGTATCAAACAGGAGACAGAGAATTAGAATATCCTTTTAGTAATTAACCACTAAAACAAAACCTGCATTTAGACCGACCCGGTTACCACTTCTAGACATATTACCAACCCCAGAGCACCTGGGCATAAACTGACACATCAGCCATGGTCCAAGAGTGGCAATGTACTAATTCATTAGTCCAGTCCTCAGAAAATGACGGGTGAGTACCTCTGAAAAACAAGTCTGTACACGAAGAGGCCCTACTACAGCAGAAGAAGTGACACATCTCCCAGAGCCTGGAACTTTAGGTAGTCAAGAGCCTCAGCCTCTGCTGATGGAAGTGGTAAAAGCCTGGTAGTGACACTGCTCAGATAACACACACACGCCTCTAAACTGCACTGACAACCCAAACGAAAACAAAACAAGAGGCCGAGAGTCAACTGCGTTCTCTAGAAAAAGCTATTACCTATGTATTTAACAACGTTTATTTAAACCTTCTTAGGCCAAGCACTGAATAGCCTCAAATAACTTGCACACTGCTGTATCAGAAGGAGGCAGAGATCTGTGGCAGGTCCAAACGACTAATTCAAGACAGACATGAAAGCCAGCTCTGCAGTAACACAGTGTCCAGCCTTCACATGGTTCTCTCACGCTTCTAGAGCTGCTCGCAAAAGGCCTTTGTTGCTCATAAAGGCAATACAAGCAAAACCAGTCACAACAAAGGAAACGCACACTCCAAATATGCAGGAACAATATATGTTATGCTTAAAGAATACCTAGAATAAATTTGCAACAGAACAGTTTATACAACTTGTCAAATATTGATAGCTGGGGGACTGCTAACGTCCAGAAAATAGCTTGGGAAGTAGATTCAACATCAACAGAAAGGCACAGATTCCAAAAACCAAAGGGGAAAAAAAAAAAAAAAGAAAAAAAAATAAATAATTAAAATCAGCAGAGTGCCTCTGGTGATACCAGCTTCCAAACTTGTCTTTAAAAAAGTATTTGACAAAAAAACTCCCTCTTCCCTTCCCGCTACAGAAAACAACGGTGATCTTGTGGTTTGTGTTGATTAAATGTGCTTTCTCACGTCCAGGAGGAGTACAGTTAATTTACAGCAGAGCAGCTGAGAGAGAAAATTGTACAGCAGCAGTGAGCGCGCTTCAGGGCTTCCTCCTCCGAGGGAAAAAGAAATTCACCAAAAAACAAACTACAAAACAAAAACAAACCCCAAAAAAACTAATGTCCTGTTTCCCCGAAACCATTACAGATCGTTCTGTAGAGCACTGGGAAACACTCTCACCCGTGGTGAGCCTGACTCTCCTCAGTCCATGTCCCTCAGCAGCTGCTGTGTTGTGGCTCAAGGTTGTTTCTTTTCACTATCTGGAAACACAGTGAGTAAATATATACCCTGAGAAAGAATATATATGCTAAAGTCAACATACCACATGAACCTGCAGCCTAACAGTGTAGCTAACTCACAATAAAACCCCAAGACCATAGCTGTGGCAACACAAGTCAACAAGCACAAACACAAGGTTATTTAAATGCATTCTAGGCATTGGTATGTAATTTCATGGAAGAGAGAACTTCATCTGCACAGAACATAAAAATATGAAGTTTTGTTCTACTTACAGTGATTCATTTCCAATGGTCAGAGGACAAGCTATTGATGGGCAGGTATCAAATTGGGAGATACGCACAGTTAACCAAACAAACAGATATCTCACTTCTTGGGCACTTTCCAAAACCACTTCAACATATCCAAACACTGTGACCTTCCCTGCACTTTCGTCTCCCTTGGCTACCCCTATATAATCTTGACTCTTCCCTTTAATCTTCAGTTCAAGACAACATTAAGATGCTATTTTTTGGCAATCACTCCAATCCTAATACCACGTTCTCCTGTGGAACCCAGTCAGGCAATTTATTCAACATGGGATATATTGCCAGGCTTGTCTGAATCAAATTATTAAGGCACTTGGGTTCCCTTATTTGGCTAGGTTGTACTTACCTAAAAGTAAAGAAAATTTTACCTTGGGAAAGATATTCTTGTTAGTTATGGTAGTTATTTATGTTTTATAAAAGCAGCTTCTAAAATATGTTCCCAGTCTCTTCAAATATCACAAAAAAACCACAAACAAAACAAAAAAAAAACACAAAAAAACCAACCAAACAAAAAAAAGCTGTTAATATGTCTGTCCAAGAAAAAAACTCAAATAAAACCCCAAACCAACCACCAAACCCAGCACCAGTCCTTCCCCAAAACCACTATATTACACATTAAATAAAAGTTTCCTGCTAGAAGCTTTCAAAATTAATTTCATGCTTACTACACTCTTTGAAATTACCTCTCTCTGCATATGTGTTCAGGAATCTGTCATTAAAACATCGTGGTTGTTAGGAGACAGATACAACACATTACTGAAAAACAGTGTGAAAATTGACCATCATGAACAAGTCCCATTGCACACGCGAGTAGAAGGGGCAAACGAATCAAATCCCAGAAGGGATTTAACCTTTGGAATTAATTGCAGGCACTTATCAGCACTGCTCACAGCCTTCCTCCTCTCCTGTGAGAGGAGAAGTCGTAGGGCACACACCGTGGCAGAGGGTGGAAAACAGGACAAACGCTACAGCCTGATTCCAACCTTTTAGTTGGAATCCAAACAGAGCACACCCAGAGGTGGTTGTACCTCTCCTGTTTACCAAAACAGGAAGAAAACTCATTTCCAACCCTGGTTTTTTTCTGATCTGCCCTTACCTTAAGAGGGGAAATGGTAGTGTCAGTGACAGACTTTAGGGGGTTTTTGATACTTGCCACAGAGGCTTCCTGCCTAGCACGGGATGCCCGAGACTGCCAAAAAAACCCTTACGTGAAGCAAAACTGAGCTGCTTAAATGCCTACTTAAAAAAAAACCCTCTGTCTCAGGAACTTTCATAACATCTTCAAGTGAATAACCCACTTCTGAAAAATAACAGATACACTAAAATAGATACTAAATTACATCTGATATCACACCGATATGCATGAAGCAAAAACAATATTAAAGGCAAGTGCAAGGAAAAAAGAAGCTCATGGTTTATTTTGTTGCTGTTCTTGAAGTTTCCTGCAAGGTTTTTCATGCAAGACACGCGGATCCTTGAAAATTCATTTGCTTGCTGTTGTAACGCCTAAAAATGTTTCAAATAATACATTTAAAAATCCTGAAACCACAGCAGACCAGCAAGAAAAGAAAAATGAGAAAAATTAGATTAAAAAAACTTATTTATATTTTTCCTATAGAAAAATTAGATTAAAAAAAAACCACTTATTTATATTTTTCCTATAAAACTACAAAGAGAAGCTACCAGTGCCCTTATTCTAGACACAGTAACAGTATATAGGGACTCATTTCTTCAGGAAAAAAAAAAATTAAAAAAAAATTAATTATCTGGTCTAGCTCTGCCCCCTCTACCCCCCTTCCCCAGATAAAGCAAGTTTTATAATCTGATGCTATTCATTCTATGAGTAGTCAGTGCACAGAGGAACTTGTTACCTCTAGATTTGAGAGATTTATTGAACCTCTGCAAGTCAAATCCACATCTTGTACTTGCACTTTTCTCAAGGAAACTATAGCAATATGAAACTTAATCTGTAACCACAGTCACTTGTTGACTTCTTCAAAGGTCCCCTGGTGTTCTGGTCTTGTGCTGCAGGCAGCCTCTCATCTACGTGCCATGAAAGAAGCCAGCACCAGTCTGGCCTAGCCTGACTGGAATTTGGGAAAAGGCTTTTTCCTTTTCAGGATCAGAAACCTGGTATCACTGTATGCAGAAAGCTTAAAATTTACTCATATCAAATTAAAAAAAGACAGATTCCTTTCTACAGAAAGCAACACCAACACAGTCCCCTTACTAAGACTGAGTCAGTGCTCCTCCTTGTAGTATGCTGGCAGGCAAAGGAGTAGGAGAGGTGAGTTTTCCTGAAGGTAGCAATTTCTTAAAGCCTAAAGGCTTACAGGAGTTCAGAGTCAGGCCACTCAACCCAGGAGATGCACCAACCTCAATTTCTTGCGTAAGAATACAACAGCTGTGGCTGACCTCTTGGCCTAGACTGCCCCATCCCACCTCAAGATACTCTCCATCCTCACTAGCTGACACTCACTCGTCACTCTCAAACTCCCTGAACCTGATGATTCACCCTGCTGATCCCAGAATGAAAACAAATGCAAATCTCCCACTCTAGATACTATCCACCAAACTGGGTCCTCTTCAGCTGATCTCACCAGAACCTTTCACTTTCTTCTGCTTCAAGCTGTATGCCCAAGTGAAAACCTCCACTGATCTTACAAAGTATTACTCCTTTGACAACGCTGGTTGCCCTGGCCCTAAACTTGCCTAGACTCCTAGCAGGAAAAAAAAAAAAAAGAAATAGAATTAAAAAATGTAATATTTGCCTTGATTTTCATGAAACAGACTTTTAATGTCCCTCTGATTTAAACAGAATGTAAGCCTGCTGCAGCAATTCCTTAAGGAAAACTGCTGATATTTCCATTGTTTTTCCTCAGGATCTGAGGCTGCGATGCTGACAGCATCCTAGCAACACACCAGCTCTGCCCGTAGAACACTACTCCTTTCTTTTCCATAGCATATATACGGCACCGTGCTCATGTTCTTGAATAAATGTGGACTATTTCCCTCCCCTGAGGATCCATTCTGCATCATTTACACATAATGCAAACCTATCCTTCCTTCCTTTCACACACAGGTACCCATCACACCCACCTTCCTGAAGGCAGGAACGGCCATTCTGTACACGAGTTTTTCCTCAGGTAGCCACGGAAGTACGATTATCTCTTTTTGTATGGCAAAAATCAGTCAGTTCAGAAGAAAGGCTGGATCTTACCAAGGATCCCACCTGTGTTTCCTTTTACAGTCTCAGAAGGTGATTACCCAGTGTACTGTACAGACTTGCAAAAACATTATACTTCGCCTTTGTTTAAAATTCATTTTGAGGCACGCACAAGGGTATGGATGAAAAATACCCTCATTTGCACTACCAATTGAATGGATTTCTCTGGGATTTGAAGCTAGAAAAACTGTAGTGGTACCTAACAGGCTTTCTTTAAAGCCACATGAATTTTATAGTCGTCATCGCCAAGTAAAAATAGTAATTAGAAATTACTGCTTTTATTTTCTTAAGGACACACTGGAACAGATTAGCATGCTAAATGATATTTAGCATTAATATTGCTATCAGCGCTGCTTAATATCCAAGATGATCCCACTTGATTTCAAACATTCTTGTTGATGTTCAAATGAAAAGTTATTTAGGAAATGATGCTTCAATTACAATTAAAACCCCATTCAATTACAGTTAAAAAATTTACAAATAAAAACTTTTCAGGGTTACATTTTGTGTTTGAATAGCTTGCTGGAGGCATAAGCCTTGTTGCCTGTGGCTGTTGCATTTCTCACACATTACCCAGAAACTAAGAGTATATGTTCAGCAAATTACATTTCACGGTTTAACGTATATACAAATAATGGAAGAATAAAAGGTTATCTGCTTTTGTTTCTTTGTTGTTGCCATCAACACTCCATCTCTGAATTCCAGAGAACAAGAAAGAATTCACCATGCTACACACTGCTTGTGTAGCTGCCCTAGTTTCACATGGGCACACAGAGGAAAGACCACCTTAATTAGCAGAGTCCAGAACTCATGTCAGTAAGATACCAGCATCATCTCAAATACTGATAATAAGCACCAATAATGAAATTTTCCTGTGTGTCTTACTGCTTATTACTAAGTGTTTAGGAAGAGACAGCTGCACATTACCTTTTCTGTTCCAAGCTTCCTAGGAACCTTTTCTGCAGTCTCTACACACAGGACTTGGAAAATGCACCTGGTTCTTATCATGAAGTGCCCAGCACAATCCTACGCTCATGCTTTTGAGCCTTTGATTCCAAGAATACTTATTCTTAAGTGGCATATATAAACCTGGGACACACAATAACAACTTCATGCTCTCTTTCCCCTCCTCCCCATCTGCTGTCTCCACTGTTGGGTTTCAAATTGTTTCACTGAAGAATCCATGGCAAGTGAAGGTTCATCCTCCTCTCCTTCAACTAAATGGACCGTTATGCATTTCCTGCAGCTTCCAAATACACTGTATCTTTATTGGCACTTCTGATCACCGGAATAATTACTCTTGTCCTTCCCTGTAACCCACTATGAGGAAGCTGGTGTGAGTCTTGTAGTGCCACAAGTAATTGCTCCAGTGATCTCCTGCTAGTTTAGTGACTTAGATACCATAACTCATTTTTCCCCTCAGGCTTAGGAAAACAACAGGCAACCGCTCTATGACAAGCACCATCCTAGTTCCACAGCTTTTCAATTATTCAATGTCAGGCTCCCTCCCCACTCTGCCAGAAACATGCTAGAAATACAGCTGCTAGGCTAGCTACAGGATACACCTGAACTATACCACCTTATTCCCAACTGGAGAGGTAAACAAGGAGTGATATTACACAGCAGAGCCTTTCTGCAGAGTGCAGCAACACCATTTGGAGACTAATCACATGGCTAAGACAATACCAGACTGTCTCAGACAGCGATGGAAAGTCTTATCTGTATTTCCAGTCAAGCACTATTTTGGAATTTGTGGTTTCTTCCACTATTATTTTTTAAGGACTGAAGACATGAATGTTAAATAGCACTAAGAAATCATCAGCCTCATATATCACGGGAAAACAGCAGAATATACTTCTCAAATATCTCTACCGTGTTTCTTATGGTAAAAGTTTTCAACCTGTTATGAAAGACACAAACAGTACTTAGGCATCCCATGCAACAGGAAGAAAAATCTACTCTTTTTGCATTATACTCTAATATGGAACCATAGAGTATTCAATTACTCTGGAAAGAAAAGTAATAAAAAATTGTATAAGACAGCATCTTCCATTAGTGGCACAATCAGCATCCCCTGCCTTAGGGTATCTTTCAGCATAACTACTTTTTCCAAATTCATCCAGTAAAAGGAACACGCTGTCCTGCTAGGTTGACGAAAGTCTCACAGCAAACACATCTTTATTAAACTCCATGGCAGAGGCAGAGGAGCTCTCTCTAAAAATAAAATAGTGATTAATAAAACTGTCAGCATCCTGATTACATAACAGATTACCCACACAAGAGCAGAAACTCTTGCATTCGTGCACTCTTGCTCAGGCTTTCCCACATAGCCCTGTGCATCATACGTTTGTTACAAACCCACTGAAAAACATCAGTCCTGTATTAACTGAACATTAAACCAGCACCACAATATTCCAGAGGAAAAAAAACCCTAAGGCTAGATCTGTAAACTTAACCCTGCTTCTTTGAACGCATACATTACAAGGCAGAATAACCATAAAAGAAAGCATTAAAATGCATTCAGACCAGTATGCCTGTCATATATCTCTGTTCCTGGTTCTGTAGAAGCACATAACAGCTACCCCTCAGATCTATGACCTAATGTGTCCTACATGCAGTCATAGGCAGGAATCCTAGACGTCCATCAACTCCTGTCACTCTGCCATGCCTCAATAATGATGGGCAAAGGAGTTAATCTTTTCTTGCTTCCTAGCTTCTCACACAGGTGGGCAGACAATGGCAGTCATTTTCTTTTAATGCCTAGTCTGACACACTCACTTTACCTTTGTGCTCTGACATTTTTAACTCCATGATCTCCATCTGTTCCTCCTCCAGTTCAGCTGTGTATCCCTGGCCTCTTCCTTACTAGGCTGAAAAGCATCTCTGTTTTATTAATGTGTCTGTGTGACCTAAATGCTCCTCAACACCTGTCTGCCTTTCTCAGCTCCTAATTTAAATCACATCCAGCTACTAGTCTGTTTTGTCTGCCAGAAGTTGCATCCTGGCTAAATGAGAATTCATCCAAATTTGACAGAAGAAGCAGGATCACGCAGATCTGTCATTTAAAACATTTCTCATTCTAAAACCACACACAAAAAAAAAAAAAGTAGAATTACACTTATGTAAAAGAAATACATTTGTATTTCTTCCACTGCTCACCTCCTCAATCCCAGTGTTTTTAAATATTTATTTAAGAAAAGAAACTGAAACTGTAGAAGTCAGAATAAAATAATCATGGTGCCCTTGTAGCTGAGTTTGTAACACAAAGAATAATTGTCAATTAAAGCTAAATAGTTTAGAAAAGCAGTCCCAAAGAAAACAATATTCTTACTTCACCAGTTTAAATAAGAGGTAGTGTCTATATTGGCATTAGGTCATCTCTTCACTGATCAGCTTTCTACCCTTGGAGAAGTCACATGAGTGACTCTAGCCCTTCATGGAGCCTTTTTCCTCCTTCTCTATTTTGTATCAGAGCAGACTAGAAGATGAAGCTGTCAAAGGTTCTGGTTACATACAGTTACCCCAAGTTACATAGCTATCGTTGCCTAGCTATCTGAAAACCCGATACTATTTTTATTTCTCTGATGGAAAAGTTGTTAATGCAAAGAACAATAATGTTTCCAGCCAGAGGTACTACACGTAATAGCAGCACAAGATACAGCAAAGAGCCCAATCCTGTAAGCACAAAAGCACTTCCCAACACACTACCAAATGTAACATCAAAACATAAAAAAAAAATGTGTTGAAGTGCTAAGCACTAAGGCAGAAAATACCTCCCTCGTGATAAGTACTCAAGCTCTGCATCATCGTTTCAGAAAGTCTCAAAACTCAGCACATGTTAATGGGTCATAAATACCCAGCTGCTGAGGGATGGGTAGTTGCCTTGTGCACAAGCTGTTTCTACAAATGTCCCCAAAAATGTATGATGGCCTGGTAAGAAGGCTGGAAAACAACAGCCTATAAAGCTATTTGTCATCTACGCAGAGGACAGAAGGAGGTCCGATTCAAACCATCACAAGAGAGAAGAAACAAAGAGGTGTCTGGTAATACTTTGAGGGAGAAGGGAAAAGTTCAGTCTAGCCCCACAAAGATAAGCAAGATAGGCAAAATGTGGAGGCTTGGGTAAAAATTCTGTTGACCTGTTAAAAGTGTCTAGCAAGAAGGTGGAGAGAAAAGAAAATGAAAAAAACAACTTCTCAAACTCTTGAGGTTCTCTCCAAGATAAAGCAGGATCACAGATCTTCACACACAGCTCCAGGTGCTGTTGGTTCCTTTCTCCTCACAATGGTCATTTTGGAAATATTCCAATGTGTTAAAATGCTTTTATTTGAAAAATACCACACAAAGACTATACAGAGAAATAACAGCTTTGATATTCTTTAAGTGCTCAGAACACAGCAATATGACAAAATTCCTCACATTGAAACGAAATGGGTCTTTTTACTGTCTGTATGCAAACCTCCAATTTGGTTGCTGAATATTTGAAATTTTATGTTAGAGGTGCTGACTGAAAGGTTTTTATTTGGCATATAGTTAATAGTGTATTGTTTTAAATAAATGCAATAGTGAGCTGAAAAGTAAGACTTCTTACTCTCCTTACGAAAAATTAAAATAGAATCATTACTGCTAACAGAGGTTGCTCCAATTAATAGGAAAGAGATAAATATTTATATAGACATACAGCTTTAAAAAAAGCACTGTCTTCTAAACCATATGAAACAGAGAAAAAAACCAAAACCATCCATGAAGATTCATGAACAATTATTTCTTGTGAAACTACAGATACCTCTGAACATCTCCAGTTGCCAGAGTGGGTAACCCAGTGCAAGATGAGACTGCAACAAATACTCTTAGTGCACCCATCTAAAAAGGCCTAGTAATACAACACCCTGTCATTTTCCTGTTACTGCATGACAACAGCAACTAGTACATGACCAGGTATTTGCTCCAAAGAGTGTAAATGAATTAACCTATTTTATGGCAAACCCTGGTACTAAAGGTACATTATATTCAATTATGAAACGAATCAGTGTCAAGGGTTAGGGTTGGGCTGGCCACCAGACAAATGACAGATGCTCCCTATTAAACCCTGTCCCTCACCCTTTGGGAGGGGAAAGGGAACAAGGAAGAGAGACTTATGGATTTGAAATGAAAACTGAAACAGCTTTAATGAAAATAATAATAAAAAGGAATATATACAAATATATACAAACCCAGTAACGAACTCAACCCCCCGATGGCAATAACATCACCATCACCACTGATGCTGTGGAGCAGGCACTGGGGGAGTCCCAGACTGGGCCCCACAACAGATGGGAGCTGTGTTCAGGAGCTGGATTCTGGTACCAGATTCAGGAACACATAGATAGGGATTGAAGGTAGAATGGACAGAGTCCTCCTTGGACACTGGCCATTGAAGAAGAGAGCTTGACCCTCACGATCCCTCAGGTTTATACTGAATATGATGTATATGGGATGGAATCCCTCGTCGGTCCGTTTAGGGTCACCTGTTGTGTCTGCCCCTCCCCAAAGGTGAGGCCTTTCACTTTCTCCATCCCCAATGTGGTTGCACAAGATCTAGCAGTGATCTTGGTTTCTATAGGAGCACAGGCACAAGCAAGAGCCCTTTGGCACACCAGTCCTTGGTAGTAACTATAAACATCAAGTGTTACCACCGCTAGAAGCAGCAAAAATATGCTGCTAACTTCGGCAAGCGCAGTTAGAAGAGACTGAGCTGAAAAGCAAAATCACTGAACAGAACTGAATCTGTTCTCACCCCAACCAGGACAATCAGCAACTCTGGAATCATTTTGATATCCAAAGGGCTTCTGTATATTAAAAAAGATCTATAGATACAGATAAAAATCCCTTAGCCTGTAGAGCTCCTCAATATATTCAGTAGGTTCAAGCAGACACTTCTCACCTTGGATTTTGGAGCCACAGTGAGCAAGGAAACTGGGCATCTTTAGGAAATGGTGGTGGGTACAAAACAAAACACTCTTGACAAGGGAGCCATAAGCTTTTCATTTTAGCACTCAAGTGTATTTATCCAGCTGAGAACCAGGGGATGCTAGATATTAAGCGTCCTGCGTAGATGCTGTTCCTGTATTAACTTCACCACACTAGAAGTACAGCTACTACCGTTAACAGTGACCAGGCTTGCTCAGGCACCAGACACCATGAAATCACAGCAGTTCAATACTTTATCTAAGTCAATAAGCTTTGCTGAGAGGCAAAGTTTATTAGCTTAGAGTAATGCTGTGCTTGTAACATCAAATTGCTTTCAAGACCTCATGTCTTATCTCTGCAGAAAACTGTGATGAGCTGCGTGAATATATAAATCTACTCAGGAAGCACTGTGTTATATTATGCTACAAGATTTAGACTAACCTCAGAGATTACTCACCTTTACCATCATACCTATCTTCAAAGTAACCACACACCAGGAGTGTAAAGAAGCTGACAACAAGGAAAAGGATGGAGCTGGCTTTAGACTAAAGAAATAGTAAGGACCTACCCACAGTCTCCCTAGGAATAAGCTCCTTTTTCTCTGTCTTTTCCATCATCAAAGCCATTACATGTACACACACTGTGCCCAGATCATGACAGACAAATATTTAAACCTGGTTTACAGATAATGCTTGCATGTTGTTTGGAAGAGCTTGCAGCTTTTTTCTGCGCTCTAAAAAATTAAGACAAACGCACAAGTCATCCAAATTTCTCCTCCTCTGCCCCAAGACTTCTACCAATCAGTGGAATTCAGAGGTGACCTAAAGAGACTTGACATATTTCTTCTAACTGTGAATGCTGGGCTGTATTAATGATGAGACCTTTCATTGATTTACTGTGGCTTACTAACTAAAACAGAATGAATGTACTGCATAGGAAACCTTGCCCAGAACAGCAGGAATCAGTATTCAAAACAGATCCAGAAGAACAGCTTTTAATGGACAGAAAGACAGAAAAGAGTGAAAGGAGTCGAAAGAATTCTCACCCCCTTGTTAGCCAGTTGCTAATTCTTGCTTCAAATAAGTACATTTCACTTACTAAAGGACAACACATAACAGAAAAGATATTTTTTTCCTTTTAGCTACTTTTGCTGTTATTAAGTTTGATTAAAGAACATTTCTTTGAGCCCACATTCTGTATTCTCCACAGGCAGGAGTGCCAGGTGGCAGTACCTATGAGGTCAGCAGAACAGACTATTTCCTGAGCTTTAGTAAGCCATACATGGTTTGGTGCCATATGTTGCTCACAAAACAGTTTTTGAAGTACAGTAATAAATACCTTCTTATAGCCCCAGATTTAGATGAGAAAAACGTTAGGTGGATCAGAGCGTTAAGTAAATAAATCAGTCTGGATTACTGCTCTGAGATATACACACACACATATGTACATGCACATCTTGTCACAGCACTTATTTCTTTTCCTTGACCGTCAGCTGTTCCGTGCTGTTCTTCTGAACTTCAGGTATCTTCCTACTTCTCAGTGTGGAACATGTGACCTTGCAAATAAAACCCGAGGACAAAAAAAAAAATAATCCACAATTCAGAGTAGTCTTGCAGCTTTCTTTAAATGATATATAAAGCAGGAAGGAAAGCCAGTCACCTTTAGATTTTGAAAAGCATCACACCTGACCCAAAGCCTCAAGCAGGATTCATTTTCCCTCTGATTAAAGTCAAGGAACTTACATAGTCTGAAACTAAACCAGGAAAACTTATTCCATACAATGGCCCTGAAAGCATTTTTGCTACTGCTCCAATTACTCCCAGGTTCAAAAAAAAAAAACAGCTATTGACCACTCCACATTTAAATGGAAATTCACAATCTCTTATCTGCTAAAATTATCGCTGCATGTCTGTACCAGTTCAGAAACATCAGCTCTGGAACAAGGCCTGCAACTACCATGATTCACAATCCAGCAGACACAAGACAGCTGACATAATTGCAGTTTGTCGTAGAGGTATTTGCCTGCATTTATATTGCATTACCTCCTGTCATGAGAATCTGGTTGGATATTTTATCCAGACTCTAACACATCTTCAGTTGCTCCCTGAAGAGCAACCTTAACAACCCATTCCACAACATCTGCCAGCCACACAGACTGGAACAACCAGGTTTTCAACACTCAAGCCTTGCAATCCCATCTGCTGGAAACGACTGGCTGAAGGGAAAGCCATTGCTTGGTTTCTGAAGAGCACCATAGAACTTTTCAGATCCACTCGAGAGAGCTCCGTGAGTGTCCATGCACACACAGAGGACTACTGGTGATGATGAATAACGTCCGTTCTCCTGCCTGTTACAGTTTTCCTCCCATTGCCACTGGTTGACAAACTAGTGGAAGATTTCCTAAGCAGTCTCCCAGCATAACCTCCGCAGATGAAACATAGACAGGACCGTGTAACATACTCACACCAAGAGTTTACATACATAGAAATCTTGAATGCAAAATTACGTGCCTGTATAGGATGTCATCTGTATAGGATGAACTCCACAGCATGTCTGCTTGCTATTGAGCTCTAGGCCCCAAGGGGTAAGTCAAATTCCTCATCTTCAGTTAGACTTGCCGTGATGCTGGCACTACCCACATTACCAGGGCAGCAATTTCTTCCCAACTTTCTGAACATCACACTCACACCACACAAGCTTAGGAGAGCTTGAAAGAAGCCATAGTGCTGGCTGATAAATTAGAGAAGAAACAAAGCTGAAGGAGAAGGATAGGAACACCTATACCTTCATCTACAAAAGTTTTAAAGCCATTCCTTAATCAACAAACATGGAACAACCGTCTGAATTAGCTCTTAATTAGGTCTAGCCATTACATAGAAAGTGAAAAAGCCACATTCATACTAATTTTGGGACACTGCAGGAACACTAGCTTGGAAGCCTATCGTCTGCACGTGCAACAGTGCTCAGCTCCTCTCAAGCACCTTGCGATGCACGTGCATGACACCAACCAGAAACTTCTCAGTGACACTAGATTTAACTTGCTTAAAGTTACAACTTCTAGATTCACACGCTAATAAGAGAGGCTTTTCTTTCCTCCTGTTAAAAGTAATTACATAGTTATTACTGACCCTCATACTGATAAATAAATGCTCAAAAACATGACCGAGATACATTTTCAATATTCAAAAGAAAAAAAAAAAAAAGGCAATTAAAAAGAATCTGTTATTAAAATCTTATGATTTCTAGCCCAAGTCTATTGAGTCAAAGTTTTCAATTACTTATAGCCACCAACACTGTTAACAAAAGTTACCAGTATAATTGTAATTAAGTCTTTATTGTTTTCAGATACAAAACCTTTCCCTAAAACGGAGTTGTGCTTATTGTATCATCATGATCCCATCTGCATATCGTGTTAGTCTGCCCTTCTGTACAATCCGTTTGTAACGGAGTCTCACTTGACAGAAAGAGTTTTCTTCGTTAGCAGGTACCACAGACTTGGAAGGGTTAGGGGGGGAGTGGGTGCATGCTCTCTGCTAGTGCACTCTGAGTTTCTTCAACACTAGTACACCTTCATCCATTAAACAACTCTGACATCCAGTTCTGCACATGAATAAGCTTTTAAATAAGCATCTTCTCTGGTCTATCATTACCTTTTCTTCCGTTTCTGTGTGACTTCTCCTCTTCCCCCATCAAATCATAAGAACTTCCCAGAGATGTGGGGGTTTTCTTTTGGCTCAACATCAAGCAGAACAGAGCAGTGGGAAATGCACAGATATTATGAAATTTTGCCAAATTCCAGTTTATGGAGGAATGTAACAAAAATTCATCTGAGTCATACGAATTACAGAGGATTTTGCTAACAAAAGCAACGGAATTAATGAGTTGTTCGGTGGTTTGTTATTTTTGAACCTTTAAATCTGCTCCTGAGATGGAACCATGCCAGCTGGGGATATGCTACACAAAGTTGGTAAATATTGTTAACGATTGGCTTTGCATATAGCTGATTACTTGTAATTTTGCCTGTGGGTGCAGAGGAAGCAGCAGAGGATAAATGATAGCTTATTCACTTCTCGTTGCCCTTCCTATCCGCCTCCCTCCCTGTGTTTGAGGGCTGCTGAGCAGCTGCCCTAGATGTAACAGCAGCATGGTTCCGTGAATCACAGGAGCCAAGGGCGTGCAGCGTTGTGCAGCGGCAATACCTGAGCTCCCTGCTCCCATCTCTCCCACAGGCTATGAATTCATCAATCCTCTAACCTACTTTGCTTTTACTGGTCTGGCAGCTTGTCAGCTGCTTTGCTCCCAGTAGACATTAGAACAACACAGGACTTGTTGAATATTCAGAGAATCACAACAAAAAAAATAGTCTGGGAGCTCGCCCAAGCCTATCCCCCTGCCTCAGGGAAGACCAGCTAGACACAAACCATCCATGACAGATTTCTCTCACCTGTTCTTAGCAGCCTCCAACGAGACACTCACAGCTCTCCTAGGCAACCTAATCCAGCATTGGGCTATCTTTCTGCCAATTTTTCTCACCTGAGCCTAAAGGAATCTCTCATGCTACAATGTGGTCCCTTTATTTCTTGCCTCACTCACCGCAGCCATAGGGACCAGACTGTTCTTTTCCTCTTTCTCATTGGTTTTTCCATATTCCACTCTTCTGGCTCTTTGCTCCTGGGAGCAAAATCTCTCAGGTCTCCCTTGCTGGTTATGCTCTGATTCTACACATTTTTCTGTGAGCTCAGAGTCCCAAACAAGACATTGAGCTATACAGAAATGTTAGCAATGCTGGCTGTTAAGGTTACTATTCATGCATCACACGCATCCCTCCTATCTGTGTTTTGCTTATGAGTATCATGGTTTGGCAGCAGTCACGAAAACATACACTTCCAAAAAAAACCAAACCCTGTGCTTCCCTCACAGTAAACCTGATGTTAGAGGGTAGGCTACATGTTATAGCACCAGTTCAGAGACAGAAGCAGCAGAGCTGAATCTTACAAAAAAAGGGAACGTTTTGTTCTGCTTTGAGCAGGGTTAGGATAACTTACTACCACTAATACCTTGTTCTTCAGTAGCTGGAAATAGAGACGGCATGCTGAGCATCTTAACCTGACATTCCAGATCGGTTCCTCACTACATCAGCTGAGAATGTTTCTGATGCTTCTATTGCTGCTTTTAAAAATAGACAAAACCACATAATTGCTCAAGCCCTGTGCCAAGTCCCACATTATGACCACCTCTTCTTAAGCATGGCAAAAATTTAAAGTAGATGGATAGGAACAGCTCACAGTTTCTTAGCTTCTCCCAGAGTGCATGCCACCTTGCATAACAATTGTCAGCAGCGAAGAGCAAAGTGGAATGTAAGGCACCTTAAGTCACAGCCAGAGAGAGACCATTTATCACTTACAGCACACAGAGAATCAAGATTATTTACTAGGATAAACAAAGAGCCCACTGGGCCCATTCTGTACCTTCCTGCAGGGCAGCAGTGCCTGAAACCATGCCAACCGAGATTTAAATCTTATAAATAATAAGAAAGTCCAACTGAACCATTTATTTACGGAATTGTAACACCTTAATTTGCAGTGCCCTCCCTCAGCCAAGCAGAAGGGCTTCCATCATGCCTTACCTTTCAATTACCCTTCCAGCCTTCATAAAGCAGAATCTTGTCCCTGCCTCAGGCAGAGTGGGATACTGAGCCCCTCTTCTCATTCCCCTACCCTCCCACTGAAGGGCCCTCAGGCTTTCCCCTCTTTTCCCAGAGCTGCTTACAACAAGCACCTGCTTCCTCCAGGTGAGTCCTTGGTGGTTCCAGAGATAACTGATGAGCCCCAGGCAATCTTCTGGCCAGCTCTCTCACACTTTCAGAATTGGTGGTCAGACAACCGCTCTCCTCCAAACTTCTGCAAATCTATTCCAAGACTTGGATCAAAAAATTTTACCAGGAAACTATTAGATGTTAGTCATCCACTCATAAAAGGCATTTCAGAAACTACTATGCCCACGCAAGGATTTCTCATTTCAGATCTGGGATAGTTCAACCATGTGATATCCTTCCCCCTGAATTTAGGGACTAATTCTCTTCAAAATACAGTTTATAAAGGCTTGTACTAGAAGTTGGAAGATCACAAAGGGGAAAATAATAGAAGACCAAGCGCATCTAGAGATAGTTTGGGCATGCTAGTCCAGACTCTAGAAGAGTCTGAACGAGGACTGATAACAAATTAATTTTCAAGCCACATTTTGCAGAGATCATGCTCATTCCCACGTATGTGAGCCCAAAACCACCTTTCCTCTCTGTCTGGAAGAATAGCAAATCAGACACTTAAGTTTAGGAGCACTGCACTTCCACAGGCCCAGTAAGCAAAACTGAAAGTATATGGATAATTTAATAAATGATTCATAGGAAAAAATTTACATTTTAAATGTTTTTCTGTAACCTCAAAAACTGAACAGACAGAAGAGTTTACTGCCATTTCCCCAAACTTGGGAGTGTAACTAGCTGACCTGTCCAGACTCCGGTATAATTACTAACTAGTAACCTCTTCACATACACCACCCAATATTTTCAAGTGTCTTTTGCCTTCTTTTTCATTTCCTGCCCTTAACTGTTGTTGATCACTGTTAAAGAGTTGTTGTGGTTTACTCTGAAAGCAACTATCAGTGCTAGTGTGAAACGCATTTATACATTGCTATACATTACACAGATGCTATACATTACTGTTTCCACCAAAGATAAGGCAGCTGTTAACAGAGACATGAATTCCTATGTGAATAAACACTGCTGGGTTTTGAGGGCTATGTGCATACACAGATACATGCATATTTGCATGTGTGTGCATATCTGCATGTGTATATGCACAGGCAGGTACACATACACAACCTATGCTGTGAAAATGGAAATAAGCTAGAAAAAAAGTCTGTCAGAAAAGATGCATCAACCTAAAACACAGAGCTGACACTGCTATTAACAGAATGAATATTGGGCTGTCAGTAACACTGGTAACCGAGTGTTAGCAGTTAGGCTTACTCTGGTAGCAAGCCCCTAAACCATGTGTGTGAATTTTTGTCACGCCAAATAGCTTATGACTGCTACATGGAACAGCAAGCAAAAGGCACCACATCACCTTTAACAAAACTTCCTGATGAATGTCCATTTTTAGTGAAATGGCTGCAGAGCACAATCCCAACAGGGAGGAGCATGGGGGACCCAGCAGGGACACCTGGAAGCCTGGCCTGCAGTCCATTGCTTCTGGCAGTCAATAAGCTTGAAGAACTTGCAAGGAAACAACCCTTGGCTGTTTCAGCATCTGCTGTTGTTCATAATGTTACAGTCCAAGAATTAAAGTATGCTTTAAAAAATACTTCTGGGGGGATGCAATTGGGAAAGAGCCTTCTCAGTCAATGAAAGAGACACGCAGCAGTGAGAGCAGCATTTTGCTCAACGCACAAACCTTGCCCGCTCTCCTGGTACAGTTCTGATTTTTGATTACAGGATTTGAAAGTACATCTTCTCATTTTTATCTGTGCTTAGTTCACCTGCATGGCAAAAGCATGCACCAGCCTTTAACTTGGAACAGAAGGAGATATGTTGACATTACTCAAGATATGATTTTCCTACACTGTAGATACCTAAAAAAACCCAAAACCAGCCAGAGTGAGCTTTAATGGAGCTGAAGCAGATACAGACTTTAAATTTTAAATTATTCTTTATGTTGAATCCTGCTTAATAAATTTCTCACTACATGGAAATTTTTTACATGAGACATTTCTGGGAAAAGTTTTTCAGTACCTGTGTAAGAAGTAAATGATACATAGGACACAGTTTAATGAGGATTCAATCAATAAAAACAAATAAATAAAAAAGATTGCAAACATCAAGAGGAGATTGTACTTGATTTGAACTGCTGTACGATGAACAAGCTTTCAAGATTTTGAGTTACTCAGAAGCTAATTCTGATGTCTTATTTAATCCAATATAAATATAAAGCACTGAAAAATATGAAACTGCCCAAGTTGGGCTTCCTACAATTTTTGACATAACAGAAGAGGGATTCATTAATTTAGAGGTATAAAGTACACACAGTGTGCCATTCTAAGCTTTTTAGACATATAAATAAGGAAACATAAAATAGCAAAAAGAAACGGTAAATACCAGTACACATCTTTCACACAAATTTTGCCTCTTGGACTTCACCACTGTCCCTTACAGAAGTGACAGACATTGTTCTCATTTTAACACATCTGTATGAATGAAGAGAAATCGTGGGCAAAAGCCAGCATCAATATTGCTGTATCGTGGGTCAGGTTTCAGTGATCTTTTCAATTAAATCTTAGCAAATGTTTCTGAGTAACTGAAAAGAATGGTGGCTTTAAGGTCAATTGTAATGGGGCTTTTAAAGTCAGTTCTCCTCCTCTAGAATTAATCCTAATTTTCATCCTCTGAAAAATCTTCAGGAAGAAAGCCATTTCCAAACACTTAAGTGCATTTATTAATCTCATTTCCATCCTAATTATGCAGATTACTGACTAGAATCAACTAATTCACCACGTACTCTAATAAAGGTGCTGTTATTGGCAAGCTACTTCACCTGAAGGACCTACACTGGCAACTTGCCCGTGAACGGCAGTGAACTTGCATAAAAAGCCAGAAGATTGCTGATGTCACCTTTCTAGCACAAGAGCACAGCCTATGAAAGGTACCAGCCTCAGCACAGATAGCCTAAGATCCAAATCCAAGAGCAACCTGAGATCCAGGCTTGGCTTGCCAAAGACACACGTGATCCTCTGGTTCATCACACGCAGTAAATGCTAACAATGGCTCATGGCATCATTTGAGTTGGGAAAGACCTTTAAGATCTTTGAGTCCAACCGTTAACCCAGCACTGCCACATCACCACTAAACCATGTCCCTCAGCACCACATCTATATATCCTTTACATTCCTACAGGAATGGTGACTCCACCACTTCCCTGGGGAGCCTGTTCCAGGGCTTTACAACCCCTTCAGTAAAGAAATTTTTGCTAATATTCAACCTAAACCTCCCCTGGTGCAACTTGAGACCATTTACTCTTGTCCTGTCATTTGCTACCAGGGAAAAGAAACCCCAAGTTCCAGACAGAAGAGCATCCAGTTCTTGTCTGCTGCAAGAGGTAGGCCTTCCTGTCTGGTTGGTCAGTTTTCAGACATCAGAACCTTCACTGTATCACGAGTGGAGAGAAACTGAAGTGGTTTGATTTGTGCCTGTGAGGAAACAAGAATTAGGCAGCTCAATTCAGAAAAAAAGAAAAAGAATCAAATTCAATTTAGGCGGGATCTGCTGCTTCAGGCAAATATCCCTTCAAGAGCTGGACTGCTATGCACTAATGCATTAGAAGGAACCTTGCAGAAAACCAAGACAGACAAGTTCACATTTCTTTACTCAAATGACACAAGAAGACTCGAGGTCAGTGACATCTGAACATAAAGCGAACAAAACTGCATAAATACCCCACACATCTCAACAGCTTCTATCCTAGAGCCTAAAAGTTTTTGCCAATTATGTATTAAGCATAATACCTTCGAAAGTCAGCAGGGTAAACAGCTAAATAATTCATGTTAGCATAAGCAGTGCCCTCTGTCACTGGCAGCATTACACAACTGAAGAGAGGCAGGACAGACACTTCTTGAATACACATTGTGGTTCTGGGATTCAAATTGGGGAAATGAAAAGCTACTTCACAAAACTAAGCCTCACACGAAGTGTTTCTGGCCAAAAATATTTCCTCTGTACATCACAGCAATACAGTCAGGGGAAAAAAAATAAATAAATGGAAGTCTACTCTTGTTTGTTCCTGTATGTGGTATGGGAAGGAAAAAAGAAATTGCACATTTAATACACATTCTGGTTTGATCATTTGAGAAAGCATTAATCATGTCTCTTTGTAGTCATGAGCAGGCTGTATAGTATTTTATGCACAACTGACATGTTCTAAAAGCTAGGTGGTTCAAAGGGACTTGCAAAATTTTGTTTGCAACACTTCAAACTAACGTGTTAGTGTGCTGCAAACAAAAATAGTGTCCACGAGCAGCAGCATTATAAAGTAACTGAAACAGAAAACAGGCAGAACTCCAGAGATTTCAAAGTCAGAAAGGGACTGTTACTATCCTCTAGTCTTATTCATGCACCATTATGTGACAAAAATCAAGGTGTTTCAGGGTACTAAACCCCCTGATTGATAACATGGTTGTAAAGGCAACACACATTTCAATATAATTAAAGCAGCAGATATCTGCAGAACTTACTAAATTATAAATAGAAGTAACAATAAACTAAAAATGAAATAAAGTAACATATGATGTATAAGTCATTAAGAAAGCCACCTCCTTAAACTAATGGATTTCACTAAAGATCATCAAAACCAGTGAAGTGGAAAGCAAGGGAAGTGCTTATGAAAACGCAATAATAAATCCAGAGCAAAGGCTGAGAGCAGACACCCAGCTCCAATACAATCGCCATTGCTTCTGTATGTGAAAGGAGTCACACACAATGGAGGTAAATAAAATAAATAAATTGATGGTAAACTCTTTCAAACCTTAATCAGAACCATGTTTTGGAACAAAAGTAGCAAAAGGATGGAGAAATTATTTGAGAAAGCAGTAGCAGAAGCTGCTTCAAGGCCTCCACTATGTTGACAGCTGATAGTTGCTCAAAGCAAATTCTATTTATCTTGCTGCAAATTTATTTGATAATGGTGTTTCCTTCAAAATGTTTTTACACAAAGTGCTTCAGAGTCCAGAGGAAGGAGGAGAAATAAGAATGCTGAGCTGAAAACACTGAAGCAATAACCGGTGCTTTTAAATAGAAACTTCAACAGTGAGGGAAACTGCTCTTTAACTCTTATCACTAGATTTACTCACTAGAGTAAATTTGTTCACTAAAGCACAAGTCCAACATGCTTTACTCTCAAAAGGGAAGTCTTTTAAGAAAAAACAAACAAACAACAAAACTTGCACTTCGCTATAAAGATAATTTCTCTTTATTCACAGAATGGTGGGGGTTGGAAGGGACAACTGGAGATCATCGAATCCAACTCCCCTACTAGAGCAGCTTCACCTAGAGCAGGTTGCGATTATCTCTAGAGAAGGAGACCACAACTTCTCTGGGCAGCCTGCTCCAGTGCTCCATTCATGTTATCCTTTAATGAGTTTCAAAATATTTCAAAACCAGTAACAGATGTAAAGAACATGCTACATCAGTACTGTATGTAATTCCTTTGACATACTCGTTTTCCTCTTGTTCCTTCACAGCACATTCATTAGTTACACAAAGTACATATTACTAGATCTGCTTGACGATGCACTGTCCTTCCTCTGCCAACTCCAACCCAAATGAGAGGAAAAAAAAAAATGTCATAATATCCAAACTAAACAACTTTGATTTCAGAGAATCAAAGCAGGGTATCTGATGCTAATACATAATCTTAAGATCAAAACGTTTCTAATTTTACCACAATGTTTTAATGTGACTACGCAGGCCCTTGACAATGTCTACCACATTTCCTCTACCTAGAAAATGTTCTTATCTTTTACCTGTACCATTCCTATTCTTCAGCTAACGAACTGAAGTAACAAGACAGATTAAATAGCACTGCTACCTCTCATGATGTTTTTCAGGTGTATTTAAATCACTCTCCTTACTAGATTCAGTACTCTGGCAATTACATGAGAATCACACCTCACTCCATGGCTACAGAGGCCTGGAAAATGTGCATTTAAAGCTTGTACATGTTTGTGAATAGATAAATTTTTCATAGAGAGCTTGAAATCCCCGTCAAAGGATCAACAGAAAGAGTAAACTCTCAGTTGGGTGTGTTTTAGGAGGAACACCTCGAAAATATGATGATAGTTCTGTTCCCTCCCTGCCCCATCACCCAGAGCCATATTTAAAATTTATAACACTGCCTTTCCAGGTGCTGTACCACACACTGAAGTAGTTTTACACCACAGTGAAGAGCACACACAACCGTTTTGCTCACAGGTACCTAGATCGATTTCTAATTGCTACTTCAAAGAGCGTGCAGCAGGACACTGCAACTATTATGGCTATATCTATGCGAGACAAAAAAATTGAAAAAGCTAAAGCAAATTGGGCATAATGTAGTGAAACTGTCACACTAATAGCAAGTGGTTCCACTTACAAGAATCAACGAGAAATGACAGACAGTTTTTCTTCAAAAGTTCCCTCTTCTCCCTGTTTTGTTTTTTTCTCCACTGACTGCAATAAGAAGTTTCTAAAAAACAAACACCCAACAGACAGACAATATTCTCCAACAGCTGAATATTAATGGTGCATTTCAAGAGTGAGGCAAAAGCACTCTGTCCTGAGAGTGCTATGTTCAATTAAATCATAGAAATGTAAAAACAGAGCTTTGTACTCCCAGATCTTCCTCTTCCCTCCACTGCAGCAGTGCCCAACAAGCACTGCCCATACAAAATGGCTCTGAGGGCCACTGCCCTTTGAGAGGCAGGGTGAAGGGCCAGGAAAGCTGGGAGGAGGCACAAAGATCTAAAGAGAAGACTGCTTTGAGCAGTATAAGCTGGCATTTGTAAGAGGTGGTCTTCACAGCTGTAAGCAGCCAAGCTCGTCCAGTGCAAGAGTTTTTAAAATTCTGGAACTGACTGGAATTGTAGTTGCCACTGGTTACGTGTGTGCTTAAGCAGCATTTTGCACTTGTGGTGCCATAAAAATCTACAGTGCCACGTTGCTCTGGCAACGGAGAAAATTATGTTTCCTCGTGTCTTTATTTGACCTCAAAATCCTTTTTTATTTATTTATTTTTTTAATAAAGTGAAAGGGCAGGCCATACAGTACATCTATGAGAGATGACAGCCTACATGTTATGAAGTAGGAGCAAAAGTTTAGAAGTGCCAGCCATTCATGGTGCAGCTTTTTGTAGACAGCCACTGCACAAAGCCCTTTCTACCATCACAAAACAGCAGTTTCTGTACAGTAGAGCAGGAATCAACCTCTTCCTTCAAGCAGGGGTTATTGCTACTGGTCGATAGTCACTGACAGCAGAGGAGACAGCTTTATTAGGTCCTGAAATTCCAAAGAAATTGTATAATAAAACCATAAAGTAGCCCCTTTCAAACATTCAAGTCCTATAAAACATATTTAGAGATGTGGGGGTTTTATTAAAAAATAATTTGTTAAATTCTGCAGATCTGGACTATTTAACTGGACCAGAAGCCCTAGAACTTTTAAATATGCAGGTAGCATAATTAAAAGTTAAATATGCAAGTTTAAGCTGGTCATTCTAATCTCCTTTCACAGAAAGTGCGAAGTTTTCACAAAGAGGAAAAAAAGAAAAATGCAAAATGTATTCAAGCAGCAATATGTTTCTTAAAACAAAGGTTGCCCTAATGCAAAAATGCCCAAGGAACAAAGAAATGGTGAAAGTGCCAGATACTACTTGGTTCTGATACACAGAAACCAAAAGGCATACCTAGACAGGCTGAGAAGGAAAGTCTGCAGAGGGGCATTATTATGTAGGTCTTTTTGTTTCCCATGGGATGAATGTAAAAGATAAAATGTTTAATAGACTAAGGGACATATCAACACTAAAATAATGAATGTTTGCAGAAGAAATACTCCCCCTAGCTATGGAAAGTAAAATAAAACTGAATTTGGCTCAGTAGCCAAATGATGACTGAGCGAGGTCAGATAAAAACAAGATGGGTTGAACCAAGTGGTGGATTTACACAGCTCAGACAAAGGTCAGGCAGCAAGAACAACTGGAAATGATCAGTAAAATTTTCAAAAGCACTTTAGGAGCAGACACAGGTTCTTCAGTCATTTGCATGCTCTCACGGCCTGAATATGAAACAGCAATTATAGCAAGAGAAAGGAGAAGTGCAAGACAAGGACTTTGCCACATCAGGCATAATAAAGGCAGTATGTAAGCCAGTCTACTTTTTCCTTAGAGTAGGCAGATTTTTATGAGATGTGCTTGAGGAATTGCTATAGGACCTGAATTAACTGGGTACTAGAGAGTTTTCAATCAACATATCCTCTCCGAGTCTTCCAAAGCAAACTGCAGAGACTCTTTTTAATCTGGTCTCCTCATGTGCCAAAGGAAAGAAAAGCCCGAGAGAACTTAAACTGAGTAAATGTGAGGCTGCAGGAGCCAGGAAAATAAATCAGAGAATCTCATCCTAAAACTCAGAAAGTCTCTACAAAACCAGACTGCTGATGACTAGAAATGAGACCAAGAAAGTTGTGAGTCTGTAGACTGTTGCGCTGTCTAGCAAAGACACAGAAACACTGTCAGACAGAGGGATTCCTGGGGGCCTGAAGAACACTGCAGCATTCACAGCGCTTGAGCAACAAGGCATGCCTTTGGAGAGGCAGAAGCACAGTAACATTTCTGATCGAATTTAGTTGAGGAGCTGGATGTGATTAGATTCTCAGAGTGCTGTCTGAGGACAGAAGAACTTGACAAGAACACTTTGGAACCTGAGACAGAAAAGCTATACACATCAATAGTCTGAGGGTTGGGTCTGATAAAGAGTTTGGGTGTGCATGGACTAGAGGTTGCAGTCTCTAACTACTACTGCCTAGCTCCCAGATTGGGAATGAGAGCAAGATGCGGTTTGACAATGGATTTACATCAATCGAAGATCACAATGCTGCAAAAGGGGCTGCCTCTCTACCCACCTTCCAGGGCTCCTCCTCTACAGAGTCATGTGTTCGCTAGTCCTACCCCAGCTCACAAAACAATCAGTAAACCTGCGACCACAGTCTCATAAAAATGCATTCCCAGCACCATCTCTCACTTGATTTCCAACCAAAATAGGGAGACAGTGTTACTACCCACACATCAATATCACCAACCACACTGATAGAAGGGAAGAGGAAAAAAAAAATAATTCCCAAAAGAGAAGTGTCAAGGAGCAGCAAAGGCTAACTTCTCTCTAAGCCAAGGTTGGACCTCAGCACAGGCAGCATCCTCACCAACCAGTGCCACAGTCCCACAGCAGGCAGAACCAGGTGCTGAACAGGCTCCCCTGACAGCCCCAAACACAGAGAGGGAGTAAACCAAGTACCAGGTCTGTTCCAGGATCGAGTCACAAGCAAAAAGATGAGGCAGACAGGTCTGCAGTCAGGTCCACCTACAACGCAGCTGAAGACAAGCATAAAATCCTAAGCCTGGGCCTAAATGGAGCTCTTGGGTGAGGCTGCTCAGAGGAGTAGTGGGGCCTAGTGGGGCCCTGAAGGCCCTGACAGGGACTTCTACAGCAACACAGTCTGAGCACCTGTAGTTTATGTAGGTGGTAAGGTTTTGGTAGAGGCAGGGCTGCAGGGGTGGCTGCTATGGAAAGAGGTCAGGGGCTGCCCTGTGCTGAATGTAGCCATCTCTGCCATGGCCTCACTGATGGCCAAAGCTGAGCCAATCAGCCATGTGCATGCTGATGGGAAAACACAGTTAAGGAGAGGCAGAAAACATCAGGCAGAACGGGGGGGGGGGGGGGGGGAACCCCAAACTTACAAGCAAGAAACAACAGGGGGAACACCAAGGTTCAGAAAAGGAGGTGGTCCTCTGTGGAGCTGGAGCAGATACCATGGGGGTCTGAAGAGGAGATGCTGCCAGAGAAGATAGCCACACTGCAGCTTGGGGAAGACCCCATGTTAGAGCAGCTGGATACTTCCAGAAGGAACTGACACCTGTGGAGAGCCCACCCTGGAGCAGATTTTTCCTGAAGGACCACAGCCCATGGAAAGATCCGTGCTGGAGCAGGGGAACAGCGTGAAGTGGAGGAGGGAGCAGCAGACACAGTGTTATACACTGAAAGCAATCCCTCCATTCCACATCCCCCCATTGCCCCAAAGGGTGGAGGGGAGAGGAGACAGAAATGAATGCCAGAAGTCAACCCTGTTAAAACAGGGGGAACGTTTTGTTGTATTGCTTTGTTTTTCACTACCCAAATCTGTTTTAATTGGAATAAAGTAATTTAACCCAAGCTAAGTCTATTTTACCTGTGACTGTAACTGGTAAGCAGTCTCCCTGTCTTTACCTTGACCCATTAGCTTTCTCCTATTTACACCTCCAACTTGTTGAGGAGGGACGGTGAGTGAGCAGCTGGGTGGGCACTTGGCTTCCAGCCAATGCTAACTCACCACAGCATCAAAAATCAACTACTTTCTCATCCCTGCATGCTTTCCAAATGTACCAGCCCTCTTCCCCTAATCCTACAGTTTGTGCAAAGAGCTAAAAAGAGCTATTTTATACACAATGATGAGCAAAACAGTGGCTCCCTTGGGAAATGGAAATTAAATAAAATAAAATGTAATTAATTGAAATAATTAGTTAATATAATTTAATGTATTAATTAGACTAAAAATAGGCAACAGAATTAAAAACTGTAAGAAAACATCTCTCTCCTCAATCTAGAGTCCCAAATCCTCCCCTGCAAATGAAATATAGCTACATGTTGAGGAAAAAAAAAAGATAAAAAACACAACACTGAGAACAGCTCACTGTCTTCTTCAGAGAAACATGAGCGAAAGGTGTCACAGTAGGCTACCATTAATTGCCTTCTTCTTAAAACAGTAAGCCAGCAAATAGAAGACCTGAGGTCAATGCTTAACTGAGCCTGACAGGATTCAAATTTATATTTCCTGCTTCCTCAAGGCATACCTTATCCATTTGCTATGTATGGCTGAATGAGTGAAACTTTCCGGGCACTCTGGGCCACAGTGCAGAGGAGAATGCAATAATCAGCCTGTTAAGTCTTGCTGGTGATCATGAGTTCTGCTTCCTCCTCCTGTAAAGTCACTGAAGCAAACAGAAGCATAGTCCAAAGCACGGAGTTCAGGATTTTTTCTCCCAGCTGAATGCCCCAGTCACTACACTAATGCTCCCCTTGTACTCTCTCTCTTTTGATCAAAGACTCTTAAGATTCTCAGTCGTATACTAGCCCTTTTTAAGGGAATGGAGCCTGATTCAGGCTGGGAAAACAGCTTCCACTCAGCATTTTCTCTGCTCTGGTAGGAGAACAACAAAAGTTAAAACTCCTTCAGGCTGAGGAAGGAATTTACACTGGTCACACACAGTTTCTCAGTGTGTGTTCTAGCCAATTAGGCTGTAATACAAAAGATGTGTAGGTGGACTGTCACACCATTCTTGCAGCTTTCGAAAGGATGTGCTCAAATTTGCTTCTTGTGAAAGAGTTTCTGTAAGCAGACATCATCTGAAGTCTATTTGATCTGATTAAACTCCTGAAAGTTGGAAGAATGACTGTCCATTTTCTGAAACTTTATTATACTCAAGGCATCTCAGTGCTAACAGATCCAACATGGGAAGAGCAAAGTTCAAAACCAACTCTAGGTCCCCTGAACCTGCCACCATCAATGGAGAGCAACCAGTAGGGAAAGAAGCTTAAGCTCCTAGCTCTGATGGGCTATGCTTTTAAAAAGGAATTGACCCTTCTGATACATGCTTCTCCAGCACTTGACTGGATGATCCTGTTCAATTTTCAAGCTGAAAAAATACAGCTTTACTTCTTTGATTTATCAGCCAACTTTGCTTGCAACTTTATCCAAGTATAGGAATAGTTTATCAGCTTTCTTGTCCGTCACGTAATAACCTTTCTGCCAGGCAGTTTGACTTCCAGAGTTCTTAAAAAAAAAATAAATGCATAGTCCTCATTCAGAAATAAAATTACACCACATGAGCATTCATGATAAGCAGTATGCCCACCCGCATAACCCAGAGTTAAACAAAGAGCGTTTCTATTCAAAGGAAAGAGCAAACAATGAAAACTTGGAATCTCCAAATAATGAATCAGATACTTCAGCAGGAGGCCTGACCCTAGCCTTTCCCTCTACATCTGCAAGTTGCTGCTAGGCCAGCATTAACAGTTCATTAAAAGACTTCTCTCCTAATTATATCCCATTGACCAGTATTGAAAAAGCCTAATTGAAGGCAGGCCTGTCCCTTGACACAGGAAGCCCACACTTTTCAAGTATTCTATTACCTGTCTCAGCAGAATCAATCACAGCTCTGATGTGCAGCAAGAAGACCCTTGTCTGCAGGTGTGTTCTAATGATGCCAGCATAGGCAGCAGGCTCAGGGTCTTAGTAATAACTCGTATCACCTCTCCACTTTAATCAAAGCCCTTTCACTTCAGCTCATCAACCTCAAAACCATCATCTTTAGAAACTCAGGCTTATAGCATGCAGATTTGCCAGACACTTTTAAATTATTGTCCCTAAATTGTGAGAGAGGTGCATTCCTTTGGTATTTCCAGCACTTTTTGCCTTCTTCAGCTGCATTCTCTGCCCATATCCACATAGCACTTCAGCATGAGACCAAGATGCACATGCTTTCCCCCAAGTTCCCTGATATCCCTTGAAGAAACTCAGTGGCCTAAGCAAGGAGGCAGCCACGTGCACTGCAAGATCTCTCCCCTGATTCCCATGCAGCCTGTTTAGGCATCTGTGATCAACCACCCTCTTACTGAAGAAAACAGGCCAGGACAGTACATCTAACATGCCTGCAGGTTCAAAGCAATTTCATCCCACCACTTCAGCCTGTGGCAGAATGGGAGAGCTCTCCCCTTAGGTATGTAAGGAAAACAAAGTTGTACCACCCTCACCTTCGAAATGAAATAAAGTTTTAACAAGAGTGTCCCATAGACCTATGTTATCTATGTATTTGTCATTATTTTGCTTGGAATGGCTGCTGCTTTCTGCAGAGAATTTAATTTAAACTACACAGTAAGTTCACATGTGTATATGGTCTAACAAAGCAGATTCTGAATTCAACTGCCAGTTCATGATCAGAACTGGGATGAATGAAGATGTTTCAAGTTATCTTTTCCTGCAATTGCGGTCTACCATGCATCAGTTCAGGTACAAGTAGGATATGGATATCAAAAATAGCAAAAATACCTGGAGAGCCCAGGTACTGTAAATCATGGTGCAGGCACTACAGTGGCTGTACACAAAAACCAGCTTGGGTTCAGCAGAGTTTGCCAGATCTGTGCACTGACCTTCTCAGACCTGGTCTATCTCCACAAGCATCAGTGTTGTCTCTGCCCCAGCCTACTTAACTTCTCCACTTTCTAGCGAGACCCATAAGTTCATACATGGTGCTGCATGAGGCCCTTAGCTAATGTGTAAACCAGACAGTCCTCACCGAAAGAATGAAGAGCTCATTTTAATGCTATTTGGCAAGCAATTATGGCAACTAAACAGTTAAGCTGGACAGCAACTCATTAAAATTTTCCATGGCTTCCAGATAGCTGAAGAGGAATATCTTGGCTTTTTGCTTTTTTTTTTCCAGGGCTTCCTCTTTTTAATAAATAATTCACTGCTTGGACAGTATTCAGCAGGAATCAGTCTTTAATTAAAATTTGACAAAATACATTCCTTACACTGGCTGACTGGACTTCCCTAAACAGTCTCATTATCCTTCCTTGATGGAGTAAACAGCACTGCTACAGTTTTCAGGAGTAATTTAATATTTTTGCTTTTACTACTGAAGGCACCTTCACCTTAATTTCTTAGCTTGGAATCAATGTGCTCACCATGAAGGCAACACAACTTTCCTGTAATAGCATTAGTTGTACCTGTGATGAATTACTTTTGAGTCTTAATGACTCTCAGCATAGGGTTTCTTTTCCTCCTGCCTCACCGCTTGTAACATTGGAATTATTTTTATTTTTTTCTTTTTAAGATCATGTCAAATATCACTGCTTTGGATCTTTAAAGCACTTAATTGCTGAGCTGATTTTGTCTGTTTCTAAGGTGGGACAAGACACTTTTGGACCATTATAATTTCTCTCTTTTCTTTTTATTCCTTTTTTTTCCCCCCCTTTTTTTCCTATCTTATACCTTTTAAGAAAGAACTTTCTAATTGAAATTTTACTAGGGTTTTTTTCCTACAAGGGTTGGGTTTCTATTTTTATCACATGCTCTCAAATATATTATCTTTAACCTACTCTCTGGCATGTCTCAGTCCTCTGTTCAAACCACTCCAGAAAGGATTCCAAGCAGAATATTCAATTAGAATGACATGACTGAAAAACAAAAAATAGAAGTTTAATGCTGTAGTTATAGCCCATGGCTACCTCAGCTAGATTATCTTCAGTTCTGCTTTCATGAGCCAAACTGTATTCCATCGTTTGGGCCACAAACTGTTCTTGCTGTTATCTCTTCATTAGTAAAAAAAAAAAAAAAAAAGGAAAAAAAAAGTAATAAGAGGAGGGAAAATAGAACAGAAGATGTCAGTTGATCTAGAAGAAGTTGTCCTATAAAAGCACCACATTCAGTCATAAGAAATGACAATGACATGGGGAAGGGGACTTCAAATTGATCAGATGAGGGTTAATTCCTCACTTTTCACCATACTGGCTCTTTTAAATCAACACAAATGAATCCCTCAGTAGTCCCTGTCACAGCATATGACACGAGTCACTGCGTGGATTCCAGCTATGCTTAAGAATACAGGGACTGAAGCAGTATGGAAAACGAAACAGATGGACCCCATCTCACAAATTATGTCTTTTTTGTAACCAGCAGCCTCAGAATCACATATCACACAGACACCCTGCCTTGCTTATCATACAGACAGTTGACTTTCATTTTGCAAGGGGGTTACGATTACCTACCAGATTATACTCTGGCAAGAAATTGGAATGAAGGAGTGCACACCTACCTGGCTTCTGGCAAGTTTGTAATGGGATTGCTAGGGAGAATAACAGAACAGAAATGGAAAAAGTGGACTTCCTCCCATGACTAATTATGTATCTTACAAACATCCAGCTATCATTAGATGCTATAAATGTGACTACTCAAAACAAAAGCAGAAAGGTTCAATGCAAACAAGAAAAAAAAATTCTGTCCTATGTGTTGCTAGTTAGAGAACAAACTAAATCATAAAAATTAAATGTGGGGGTAAGGGAGAATTCATTAAATACCTGAGACAGGTTCGTCATCAAATCTGTGCTAGGCTTCTGAGGTTTTGTGAAAAAGGTAGGAAAAAATCTCAGCTGAAATAAAGTACCACTATGGGGCCTCCTGCCAAATATAACAAACAGTGAAGGCAACAGTGGGAAAATCACTCTTCAACAACAGGATATGTGCAAAATGTCCAGGGCATGATACCAAGAAAGCTGTATGTGACCAGGAAAAACACAGGAAGTAAAACAATCTACCTTGCTAGAAGATGTTAAAGTGTCAGCCTGGACAGAAACTGAAGGAGAACAATTATCATTAAGGACACAAGAAATCACCTGACACCAGCTTTCCCACAGTACAAGGAAATTACCTAGCCTAGCTCGTTTCTGCATTTTATTCACATTGGTTATTCATAGAAAACTGGTTAAAATGGTATTCAAGGCATTGCAAGGGTAAGGGTTAAAGATTGAGAAATCACAGCACAGACAAAAACTTGTTCAAAATGGTTCCAGTTTTGCCTCCCAGAAAGGTTTTGTGCTTTTCACATCACTGAGATCAGCCATGACTTCGGAGATGAGACTTTAACATGTTAAGATCTAGGCTATGTCTATTTCTGCTAAAATACAGGATTTGAAGTATACATTCAACTTTTCTGGCTGTAAATTCTGTTCTTGGCACCCTTTTCCACATTGCTGCAGAGCACGGGAAGCTCCCAGACAGCCTGAGTGGCAAAAATACCTCTGATTTCTCTAATCCTTCCACTCAGAGGGGAGAGGTCACGCTGTAATGATAAAAACGTGCTGACACGTAGCAAGACAGCTATGCTAGAATTAAATTAGAATTCATGCTCACCCTCTCTGGAACAACCTGATGGCTTCTCTTCTCCTTCATTAAGAGAAAGAGGCAGGGAAGGGAATGTAAGTATGAAATGGCATAATTTAAACAGCAAATTTTAAAAGGAAAGAATGTGATAAACACAAGTAACCGTTATAAAAGGTGGATATATGGAAAACACCAGCATACAGTCACTTCATTTTCACACAATTCCCGTAAGGAAAACAATATAAAAATTAGAAGTTCAAACAATTTGCAGTTACAGAAAAAGGATGCCTCTTGGACTAGTCACTCCGAATATGTACCACACAACAGCAAAGGTATTCCAGCAGTAACTTCCAAATTTTACACTGTCTGCACCTAGGGGAAACCTGGAAAAATAACAGCAGATTTTTTCCTGTCTAAATCACCTGCGTAGAAACCAAGGCATACAACAAGGGATGTCTAGGGAACACAACCACACACAATATTTATACAGCATCTATCCAATAAGAACTTTTCCATAAGTAAAGGGGCACATTTCTGGATTATATCTTACCATGAACTTTGAGGGTCTCTGACACCTTTCCATGTATGACAGGTTGTTTACGGAGAATACAGAAGAGTGCTTTCAAACAAAGAAAAAAGAGTTTGCACACAGATCTGAACATAAAACTGTGAAGCCCAACAAGGAACACGCCCTGAAGAAGTTCCTGTGAGTCTATTAAGAAGCCAACCCACCTGGCCTCTTCAAAACCTCCTCCTTCTTGATCTCTATAGGGAACTCAGATATCTGATGGTAAATACCTTTGAAGGCCATACTGCCCAGCCTCACAGTTGGCAGCTGTGGGATTCCTACAGGGCCATTAGAATTTGACCCCAACCTTGTCAAGCGTTGCACAAAAGTCCATCAGCTGTCTGACAAGAATACAGGTCACAGCAGCTTCTCATTTTGGGAAGAGAATATAAAATGAAATTTAAAGATGTGACCTGCCATGAGGCTTTTGAGGAAACAGCTTCTCTAATGTGTAAATGAGAACTAAAAGGATAGCCCTTGTATGTCCTTCTCCTGTTGTATTTGTTCACTGAGAAGACATCTATATCTTGCAAAAGGAATAGGGAGAACTTTGTAAAGTAATATCAGTACGTTCCCATCTGTCACTAGTTTTCAACACCAGTGGTCTAGTCTAACCAAAGGGATGAGCTACTTAATAAGGGATATTTACAAACACTTTTGAGATCTGAGTATGCATCACTTCCCCCTGGAAGGATGGCTACTTGCTTCAGGAATGGCATGGATACAGCAAATTGAAGCATCCCGAGTTAAGAGTTGAATAGCCCTGTTGCACTCTCTCTCTCTCTCTATATATATATGAATACACGTGCAGATCTATTTATGCGCTATACATATTCTCTCTATATTTTTATAACACATATATCCATATGTTGCTTTGTTGTTTAATAGCTACAGTTGCTTTAGCTACATAGATCCTCTTGGACAACAGACAGGATCATTCTCTGTATTTCATAAGCAAGGAGATACAGCTAAGCATCTGCTCAAGGTCACGCACAAAGTCTGTGGCAGGGTTGAGAACTGAACTCTGGAAATAAAAATATCTTTTTCTTATTGAGGGAAAACCCAGAACCTTCATTTTTTCTAAATCTTAGTGAAGAACAGGTGTTTCATTGATGTAAATTTGATAGACCAATCTATGCCAGGAATTACAATAAGATTCAGATCCAGGCCAGGACAAATCACATCCTGTCTATAGTTGTCAAGGTAACAGCAGCCTTAGGTGTTCTAGCTACAGAAGACCTCCATTAATTCCAAATTCTTCCCTTCAGGAAGTGCTGCTTGGCTGGTTTGTGGTCACACTGCAGTATACTCCCTGATCCTGCTCCGAAGACTCTAAGCATGTTCAATCTGCAAAGAATGGGAGCAGTACTGGAAAATAATTCACACAGCCTATAGCATAGCTCAAATATTGCACACACTCAAGCCAAGAATTACATGTGTATTTGAGCAACCACAGGAGGGAATGTATTTCTTGGTAGGAAAGCCTCTAGCCCCTTTCCAGGTCTGCCATGCCAAGGAAGGATCACGAAGCCGACAGACGAGTTACAAGGCTAAGTCCCTTCTGCAGTCAAGGAAGAGAGACAGCTTTCTGTAGAGTAACATTTGGAGGTGGAGGCAGACACTGATAACTGAAGAAATGAAACAAAGGGTAGCAGCACCAGGATACCAAGAGCAGGGATCCCTTGCAGTAACAATATAGATCAGTAGCATTACCAAATCTATCAGCTCTTTGAAACAGGAAACTACAGACTTGATGTCTGTCAAAACTTTATTCACCTAAGAGGCATGGGACAATTGCCTAGGAGAAGAGACCCTCAGCTAAGCGTGAGGTTGCAAGATGGCAGAAGAGCCACATTAGTAGGTGGTGACTAAGGCAGATACTGTAGACTTGAAGGATTTCCTCGAGCCTGGATCTTGGATTGGAGAGAGCTCTCCCTAATGCTAGTGTTGCCCTGTGGTCCAGTCCTCATCCGAAGCCCAGGCACAGCTGCTCAGCAGAACATATTTCAAACAGCAGCTAGCACAGAGCTGGGCTTGCAGCAAGATAAAACAAGACCAGGGCTGACTGTGGAATGATGATTCTCATGCACAGCATCTGGCTCATCCAGACCACACGGAGTATGGGATAAGTCCACACCACTGACAGCACAGTTCATAGGAAACAGGTTTTTATTCATAAGCTGCCATATCCCACATTCCCTGACACCCATACAGGGAGACAGGATTGTGGTACTACTGCAGAGCAGCAGTGGCATTTGAGGTCTGTTACTCTCCAAAAGGGAGTATTTTCTTATTGATTTTTTTTTCTTTTTAAATTAACTGCATTCCTTTCAGCACAGACACAGAAAATTCATTATACTTCTGTTTAGACTTACTGTTGACATAGGGTCAGTGCTTTGGGATTTGGGTTTTCATATGGTCCAGGGAAATGCCTGCATGTTTTGTTTATTTTAAAATGAGAAGATTTTTTTTCCCCCCCCTCACCTATCAGGCTTAGTGGGTTTTGCAGCTTTTTTATATGAGATGTTAATAATGGGTGAGATTTAAGCTGACAATGTCTCCTTAAGTTAAGTCTAGTTAATTCTACAGTCTAATAAACTTCACCATTCCTATAAATGTATAAACTTCTCCATCACGCCAGGACTAGCTTGACTTTGGCAGTATTTGAGAGAAGGTTACCAGGTCCCTTTGCAAAGCTGATACAGGAATGGAGAGCTGTCCAAAAGCTGGACCAAACTTTGAAGGGGGTCTCACTAATACGATGAAAAGGAGCTGTTTTCCATCTAGGATCAGCATGTATGTCTCCTCCTCTGTTGCTGGAACAATGTCAGTAACACTAGTAATATCATTCTTTAAATGGAGATAGTTTGGCTGGTCAACAGGGAAACAATGCTAAAAAAGCCCAAAGTGGCTTAAAAGCTAGCAAGAATATAACTGATTAGGTAGATTGAGCCACTAAGAAACAGCTGCTCTTTAAATATGCCTGAAGAGAAACTTTCTGGGGAGTATCTGTACGCTGCTTTAATGTTAACAGACTCTTTTAGTTTACTACCATCGTTGCTAGCAATGGCATTATTGCATTTATCCTTCATCCATGGATCTTGCACAGAGGAAGAAACTGAGACAGATGGGTCATGCAGGGCTAGCACCAGCAGTGTAAACAACCTAAGCACCTTTTGTACTCACTCGGTTCCCCATCTGCCTGGTACACTCCATGCCTCGGGTAAGAGCAAGGAAGGGCCTGAAATGGTTACAGGGTGCATTGCCTTCCTTCACACCCAGTAACAGGGAGCAGAAAGGCTACCATTGCCTCTTACTTCTTGCCAGGTAATATTGAGATGCTTTCCTTGGTTATTCAGGCATAAATTGCTCAGGTGAGGGTGCTTTTTTGGCTGATTCCTAATGTTTTTGCATTCAAACCTGTCATTGCAGTCGAAATCTTATGTGCAGCTGCCTACTTCAGAATGAATGGTCTATTTTCACTTTCCAAAAATAAGTATTCACATCCTTTAAAAACATCTAATCTATCTGCACTGCCAAGGTCTTTCTCTGTCTCTTTGACATCTCTTCCTGCACTGAGCTGTAGGATGAAATTCTCTGCTCCTTAGAAAGGACTGGAAAGAGCTAAAATGCAAGGAGAGGAAGAGGAGTTCCTTCTCGCTGCTTTAAAGGAGTGTCCCCCAAGTATCTGTAATTTGTCCTCAGGTCTCTCCTTGCTCTTTGCTTCCAGTCCCCTCTGGCTTTTAGCAGAGCTCTACTGGAGAGCTTCCAATCATTTACAGGAATGAAAAGTTTAAAAATAAAGTAGGAGCTTTGATCAAGAAAGGAGTTCAGCTAGGAAGGGAAAAAGGGAAACACAAGCACTGACAACTCAAGCGGAAAGCAAGGCAAAAGCAGGTTCATTATGAGCTGACAGACATTTCTATGCCTGCTTGCAAAGCCAAAACCCTCCCTGCTGCTCATTCTTGTTCAAAATGCTCTCCGTTGACAGTGGAAAAAAAATGTTTTGTTTTCACCTTTGGCTTTCCTCCATGTACCAGCATTCTTGGTTTTTTGATTGCAAAACATTTTCTTTTTTGCAGGAGCTGTCAACAGTACTAAATCCTGTATCTTTGTGTGTGTGTGTGCACATGTACCCATATACACACATGCACATACAAGCACTTCTCCTTCGATTTATGTTTAGTCACAGTCCTTCCTCCCTCCCTCTCCTCCATACATTTATGACTTAATTTGTGATAGCCATGCCAGCCGCTGAGTTTGCGGACATCTCTTCACTTTTTTATTACCAAGGAGGCAACAAAGCCAATGTGAAAATTTAGGCTACCAGCCTCCTCCCCAGTTTTTCATGACAGGCACAACCTAGCACATTTTGGATAACATACAGTCACAAAATCCTCCCCCAAATTCTAAACATCCCAAGCAACTTCCACAGGAGCACCTTAGTCTTTTTTCACAAATGCAAACAAGTCTACTCCACATGTCCTGAATGATACAAACTGCACCTCCAAAAACATCAGTGCTCAGCATATGCCCTAAAATGCAGGCAAGGTGAAGACCAGAGCAGCTCTGGAGAGTGAACTTTCAGAAGTTGGGGTTCTGCATGTGCTGTGTGGGGGTGGGTCAGCTGGCTGTTGGTGGGAAGGTGGTGAACATCTGCAGATGGAGAAATCTTTGGGCAACGGTTAAAACGCTTCTATCAGTATGTTTTATTAACTACAAAAATAGAGCCAAGGTCACTGTAATTCTAGTTTTTGTATTTTCTTAGTGTAAGAAAAAGTCTGCAAATGAACTCTGAGCACCCCATCTTAAGCCTTAATTTTTTTCAAAAAGACAACACAATAAAATCACTGCCAAACATCTATCAAAAGCATAAGTGAATCAGAGGAAGGTTTTCCTCAAAGTCATAAAACCGCAGGGCTGACGCAACTAATTATTTTGTTTGTTACACTTTCAGATCGTGTTTTGATGTTTAAAGGAAAAAAACACCCATAATCCAAAATGAACACACTGCCCTTCAGAGTCCCAGTCCCGAGACACTGGAAAGGTTTCTGGAAGGATGCCCTTTCTCTAAATTCAAATATGTGAGCAGATCTGCGATTATATTTTTTGTTTGGTCGTTTCTTTGTTCTTTTTTGTTTGTTTTTACATGATCATGACAAATTTTAATTATAAGAAAACAAAACTACAGCAAAAGTATCAGAAATATCTGAAAGCAGATCACAGATGCTGGAAACAGGTGCCTGAGCAATACTGCTTTTCCATTTTGACAGTTACATTTATACACAAAAGCTGGTTCCTTTTACTCGACGTGTAAAGTAAATCGATAAAAACTGCACGTAACTGCTCTGTACTATGTGTTTTGGAAAAATGTAGAAGTATCTACTCACATGGTTCAATGTAATTGTCTGTTTGGCACTTGGGCTACAACAACCACATGCTACAGGCTTGGGGAGGAGTGGCTGGAAAGCTGCTCAGCAGAAAGGGACCTGGGAGTACTGATGGACAAGCAGCTGAATGAACCAGCAATGTGCCCAGGTGGCCAAGAATAGTAAATATTGTCCCTTCCAACCCCTACCATTCTATGATTCTAAGTTTCCTTAGTACAAAACCCAACTAAATGATGTAAAATTCAAATATCAGAAAAATACCAAGTAGGAGGACGGAAATTGTGAATGGGAAAACTAAAACCTAACTATTTATCCATTATAAATACAAGTGAGATAGTCAGAAAACACCTCACAGACTGTCATTAAATTCAACTGAGTGGTGTCTAATTAAGATTAAGGTAACAAGGAAACTGCACATGCATAGACAGTTGAATGCAATCTTGTTTACTGCTTATGTGTGACCATCTAGGGCCTGCTTACAGTCACATATTGTTTCTGCTTGTATCAGGTGGCTTCCATAGGAGACTGGAGAGCTGCTAGAGGAAGCTGTCACAGCTGAGGGACACAACCCAGTTGCTTCACAGAGTTACAGAGGGTCGGAAATATGGCACTTCAGATTCCTATGGCAATCACTCTTGTTGCAGCAGAAATAAGACTTGAATCCAATTACTTTTGACATATCACTTTCAGAACAAACAGGCCAAGCCTACAGACACTGTAAGTCTGCATGTAAACATTGCTCCAGCCACCATGCTACACCTTGCAGAAAGTGAAGCTACAGTTTATGATACAGTGATCAAAAACATACAGGCTACTAGAGTCTCTAAGCTCAGAGCCAAAGTTTCGAGATGCAACTTCTACAGGCACCCCACACACGAGAGAGAAACCCTGATCTGTTACCATAATTACATTAGCTCAAGTGACAGAAGCCTAGATGTCCAGTGAAAAACACAACAGACCAGAGATTAAACTACTGCTCTTAAGAAAATGCCTTAAAGTTCCCCCTCCCATAGGGCACACACACACATTTGTGTGTGACAGCACTTTTTCTAGTCAGTCTTCTTCCACAGTGCTATCAAGAGGACATCTCTTACCAGCATTACACCCACACTGTTAAATGAAAAGGGATGGGTGGTGGTGTGTGAGTGTGTTATTGTTAGTGCAAGAAAGGTATTATCTTCTGGTTTTTATACTGTTACACACACGGAGCTGCATGGTAATTGGCAGCCATTACTACAGGGTTGTTACTCTGGGGCTGTAGTTAAATAATGAGGTCCCCAAGACTTCTGGACATCTCCCCGCTCAGTTTCAGAGAAGTTCCACTGAGATATGATCAGCCAGAACATGAAAAGAAATGCCATGAGAGCATAGAACGGTCGGAAACTACATTGCCTAGTAAAGACATATGCTGGTGTTGCACCTTACACGTAAAATTACTGCAGAAAACCTTTTAAAAAAATAAGGTTTGGCCCACAAAAAAGTGCAACCCATCTCAGGCTTAGTTTCTTCCATAAGACCAACACAAGACAGGTAACAGCATTGCAAATATATTAATCTTTCTCTCCAGGAAGTTAGAAGAAATCAAATCAATAAATAAAGCAACAAACCCACCATGAATAAACAAACAAACAAAAAACCCCACAAACTTGAGATTGTACAGAAAATGTCTAAGAACTGCCACATTTAAATCTGATTTATTTCTATGGTCCCTAATCATAAGTTAGGCCATCTGCCATCCCACCAGTGAACTTTACTCAGTCTGAAATACTCCAAAGCCTCCAGGAATATACGGTTGTTGTTTTCTATTTAGTTTTCAATCTGTTTCGTATTTAGTTTCAGGTTCCAATCTTCTAACCTGCAGGATGGCTGTGAAAACAGAGAAGTTACGTATCTACTTACAGGTATATATTGCTTAGAGATGCACTCTTCCAGTGCATTCGTAACTGCTCTCAGGTAGACATGATTTACACATGAAGTTCATTCTCACTTCCCCTTAACTAAAAGTATGTGAGATGATTGGCAAGTGGTTCACTAAGGGTCGCTGTAGTTAAATTGCAAAAGTTCAGACTTGACTCAAATTTACGCATGATAATTGAGAAAGTAATATTGACTTTAGCTCAGCATCCTCTTCCCATCAAAGGGCAGAGGGAAATGAAACTTGCAATGTAATTAGCCTTGAAACATCTCTCTGCTATCGTGATTGTATCGTGATGATAGGAAAATTAGACTGCAATCCCAAATTATAGAAAAAGATGGTCATGTAATACAGGTATTTCCATCCCAACTAGATATGGCACTCGTGACTCACTCATACACTTTAACAGCAACATTGTTATCTCAACCACCTGTCAGTGCTCTGCAGAAAAGTGTCACCAATACCTTTAGAAATAGTACAAAAATATCTACAGAGAGTGCTTCCGAAAACTGATGCCTCACCCATCAAACTTGCCCAGTCTCAGAAATAAATACCTTTGCACATCTCTTTAAATATATATAACGTGATAATCCGTGTCCCGCGTTCTGACCGCAGGAGGAAGGCAGTAGTGTCACGGAGCATTATTTTTATGGCAATTAATTAAGCCTTACATAAGCGTGCATAAGCAGCTTCCTTGCTGAGCAAGTGGTTTTAGATACACAGCCAACTTCTTGAACTCGAACAAAATCGACAGCACGACACACCAGGACGGTTCCCGAGACAAGAGGTATTATACTTAGTGGTGAACCACAAAGAACATAAAATTAACTTTTTGGATTAAATCAGTGTTTTCTAGTTGTTAAACACTGTAAGAAGCTTTGGAGGGGGGAAAGAACCCAGCACGTTGTATTAAAGAACTGAGCAGCAAAGAGACAGAAAAATTGCTTTTCTATACATTTATTGTAATTAGAGCCCCAGCAAAGAACAAGCACTTTTCTCATACATGTTAATGCACTTGGAATTTTCTGGCAATCTTCAAGACATGACTGTGATAGCAGTGGTAGGTCATTTCTGTGAGAACTGTGGACAACTCTGCAGCAGCAGATGAACACAACTCCAGCCTGAAAGCAACTGGGATCCTTCAATTAGATAAATGCACAATCAACGCACTATCAGAGATGGTGACATGAGCAACGAGAGGGATGTCACAAAACACATTCCTAGGGTTTGTGGTGAGTAGACCCCCTAGTGAGCAAACCCTCACTAGAAGAGTGAGATAAAACATGCGAGTAAATAGCAAAGGTGAACAAATACCATTTTTAATCCTTCCAGATTTACTGGATTAGAACATGTTTATAGCCAGATGATACACAGGGTGGAGGGACAATGAATAAACAAATAAAGGGAAGCCAATTAGCAGAAAAAGAAGCCTCTGACTCAGTGCATGCCTGAACAGCAGGAAAGATGCTTGCCTTGGGAGCTACTGCCATTTTGTTCAACAGGAAGGAAGAACATCTCATGTTGTGAGAAACCCGTTAGGGCTCTACAAACACTCAGGACAAAAGGAGACAATCAAGAGAAAAGCAAGTCACTACAATTTGGAGTCCCATGAGCTGATACCAAGTCAGGTAAGTAATACTGAGCACAACTTGCAGAGGAAACAGCAGTTAAAAGACAAGCCAGACAACTGAAGTACCATGGTAAAGGTGTCATCAAAAAGGGACTTGTCTGGAGCATCAGGTGACAATCCAAGATGAACGACAAAGGGCCCTAAGACTCAAAAGGTCTCAAACAAACAACAGACAGATCTTGTGAACTCTCAAGCAAAGAGAAGCAACGCTGCTGTCACAGGAAAGCCTAAATGATCCATGGAAAACATGAGCCATATACACACTGAAATATGCTGATTAAATCCTGCATTTTATTAATTGTAACATTGCTTGTAAATTCTCCTTATTATCACTGTTTGCCTGGAAAAGGAAAATACACAGAACTGTGCTTGAAGAGGCTCTTTGTAGTCAACTGGAAACAGCCGTTATGTTATGCATATTTGCTATAGATGAAAGGTGAAGGTAAAGGTAGATGGAAAGGCATATTTCCAAAGATACAGAGAGGGAGATCATGACCTAACACAGGTACCTAAATGACCCAGGTCCCTTTAGTCCCTCTTTCTAATGTACAGGGTGTTTACACAGTGTTCTACCAAAAGCAGAAGGAGTTTTCAATACCAACAGGGATGTAAGTCAGGCTACTTAGGCACTTCTGGGAGAAGTACAACCAATACTCATTCCATTTTCCCCACTCACACCTACGCTCCTTTCCATCAGTAGGCCCTTAAGCACTGTAAAGCAAGATAAGTATCATTATTCCCATTTTGCAGATGGAAAAAAAAAAATAAATCCCAAACCCTGCACATTAAATCATTTCACCAGCATCACCTAGCAAGGTAATGGCAGAAATGGAAATTAAATTCACGTTGGAGGAATCTTAGTGAGCCAGCAGAGTGGACGTGAAGGTGTGTGCCACACTACCAACTTCAAGTGCTTTAAAACCTCATTAAACTAATGCAGAATGTTTTTCCATCCCTTACTCCACAAAACTGGGTTTAATTTACATCTGCCATTATCTAGGTTCTCTAGGCCACTTTCAAGCATGCTTTCAAGACTTATTTTTTCTTTTTCAGCTACTGATGTTTTAAAGGGGGTGGGGGGGAAGCCTGCCTTAGGAACAACATAAATGCAATTACTTGGGCTGAACCTTTCCTTATTGATTTTTTTTTTTTTTTTTTACCTTGTATCTGTTACATTCTACTTCCACAACTGTCTCTATTTCTGTCAACTCTATTACAGGGATTTTGCACATACCAGATTTATTTATTTTTTTATGATAAGGTCACAAAAATCAAACTACTTCCGAGACCTCAAAGTGAAGTTTCACAAACCCTCAAAGGTCTCATCCATCCCAAGCTATGGCTGTCTTTGAAAAGGTGTTTCAAATCTAATCTCCTAGCACTCCTCAAGGCATCCAGATCTTCCTCTTGCTCAGAAGTGGAAGAATGAAGGATCGATCACGATTGCAGATACAATCCTTCAGGCAAGGACCAACTCAAACTCACACCTCCTCTCCTTCCCCCTCTCCCATCAGCCCCTCGTATATATTCTGAGCTGTAGGATACAGTAGTTGCTGTATGGATCTACACCACCTTCCCTCCTCTCCTACTCCCAGCAGCAACATAGATGCATCCAGCCCTCTATGCTTACTGAAATGCACTTAAATATTGTATTTGGTACTACAACAAAAGGGGATATCACAATTGATGACAATTTTTGCTCGGGGCTCAATATTGGTTCTAGAGAACTCAGCAAAGCTACGCGTTCCTGATGGTCCTAACTCCTCTAACCTGTAATAGAGAAAAAGTTTTCCCCTACCGTATAAGAGAGAGAATTACAGCAGGTAGGTTCTTTTTAGCAAGGTGTTTTCTAAGTAATGGTCAGTTTATTCTGTTGACAAGAGATATGGGGCATATGCCTCATGAGATTGGCATATACAACTACCCTAGGTGCTTCCTGTAAACTATTCATGCTTCACTCTTATTTCAAGTTTTTTGGTATTTTTTCTTTCTCTCCCTTTTTAAAACATGTAAAAGCTAATTGATTCTAAACATAGGGTCAGTCTTCCCCTCTCTTCTAACCTTCTCCTGAAAATTTCAGGAACCTGGAAGAGATTCACCACACTGAAACTTCTGTGATACAAAGCCTGGATGTCACTTTATTCAAAAAACATCTGCATGTCACAAGTGTCTTAAAAATTTAAACATCTTATTCTGAAGGATATAAAATACCCTACAAACTTTACCTCTGCTTTCAATTCTAAGGATAACTCAAAAATAGTCTGACATTAGAAACTCTACCCCTTTTCTATTTTTCCACTTCTAAATCCTTTATTTGCTCTGTATCTCTTTCCTCCTTTCCAATCTCCACACCTGGTGTCCTTGTCTCTCACCTGGCTGACATGCTGAAAACAATCACATACTGTCTTCTGCCACTGCTGCCACATCACTTTATCCCTTGAACTCCCTTATCAAAGTGCTTTCACAACATGCTCAGCCTTAAATACTCACTCAAGGCTCACCAGTTACACCAGAAGTGTACCAAAACTCATCTTCCAGAACTCTTCTTACATTCCACTGCATTCACATTTTACTCAGCCCTTTCAGTCACAACTCTACGAGGTCTCCCCTGGTGTGCCCTTGGGTAGTGCTCCCACCAAGCTTCAGTTCACCTTCCCTCAGATCTCACATACTCAGACTCAAGTCTGAAGTCCTCTTGATCTCAATAGGCCATCACAACGCCTGGCAGATCAATAGGTCAGGAATGCAAAGCAAAGGGAGGAACAGCAGCAACAAAAATAAAGCCCATGTTCAGGCCACTGAGCCAGTTCACAGCCAGTGAACAACGTTGAACTGGGGTGAACTAAGGAAATGCTTCCTCCCGAGTTTACCTTTATATCTGCTGTCAGCGACACCATCCTCACTCTCAGCAAATACATCATTGCTCCTCTTGTTCCAACTGCATAAAACAGACTGAAGAGACCCCAGGGGCAGCGCTCATCTTGCATCTGAGAAATGTCAAGCAGATCTAGACTGCAATAGAAGGCAAGAGGTGACAGGATGTATTTTTATTTAGCTCCAAATTAGGTATTTCAAGAACAAATTAACACAGAAATCCAAATACACATGCACGAATAACTGAGAAGTCACTCTTCTTCATAAGAAGAGCTGTCACTGATCACTTATCTTCCCCTCTAGTTGCTAATAACTCTCTCCTCGGCATACATTTCAAACGTGCTTCTCATCCCAGTATCCCAGCATAAATGCAGCGTGCAAAGAACCAAATCCCAGCGGTCGGTGTGACAGAAGCTGGGCTACTGCAAGAGGAGCGTCTAAACTGGAGGCAAGGTCTGTCCACAGCGATTCCTAATTTTTGCCACACGTTTTCAGGAAAGTGGCAGCCTGGGTCTTCAGACGTGAAGGTCTGGGGATGCTGGAAGAACCTGGCCCAGAGCCTTTCTGAAAACCAGGTATTACAGCCTTGTGTTTGTAGATGGGCTAATGTGCCCTGCCCATTTCCCCCAGCTGAGCTCACAGAGCTGCGTTTTTCAATCACACCAGAACAGCAGCAGCCTTCTGACAAGGGCAGAATCACTCTGATGACAACCGTGCTTGCAGACTCCAGGGCAGGCACTCAAACACTTCAGATGCTGCAGCGTAGAAAAATTAGGAAACACAACTGATCACAGAGATTGCTGTTTGGTTAAATATTCTCTTTCTTCGCATACCCTTCACTACAAAAATCACTTCCCCTCGCCTTAAGTTCTTTTTTCATGTGTTTCCCCCTAAGGAAATATTCCTTATTACCCAAATCAATATCCACTGAAGTGGATTTAAGAATTTTAAAGACCTTGATGTTCGCTATTAGCATAAGCTTGGATAGCTACGCTGTTAAACACACAGCCTTTCAGTGGCAATTCATTTGCAAGAGTCTGTGCGCTCTGGCTAGTGAATTTATTTTCCATCAGAATATTCTGTACCAGCTTCTAGAAGGTGCCACTGGATTGTCACTGTTCATGGCAGAGAACTGTTTTATTAGTAATTAGAGTCTTTGCCTGAAAGCATTAGGCTTCTTCTACCTATCCTATATCATCACCCTGAGACTCCTATCTGCTTTTGAGATATTGGCACGAGCAAATTATCCACATTGCTTATTGGATCATCATGAAGCATTTAGAACAGGGGAAAAAAGTCACAAGCACTTTACATAATGTAAATAACTCATTTTTCCCCACATTTTAAATTAAGAACTACTTCAGAGATTTGTGAAAATGTAAGCTTCTGCTTACCTGACAAACTGGATTTATTCCTACATCTTATCAAAAACTGAACAAGGTTTTACAAGAAGTTACGGTTTCTCTTCTCCCCAAATTAATGTCTGTTAACTATGCATACTTAATAATACAGTGTGACTAATACCTAACTCTCAAACAGTTTTCCATCATATATATGCTGTGTTCACATATTTATGCACCTTTCTTCATCAGTGAAAAGACCTAGCCAGACACCTAGCCTGGCATTCAGCATGACCTCTGGCACGCTGACCACTCCTGGCTGCTGCTGAACTCATAGTTACAGGTGCCCAACATTTCCCAGAGCTGAGATCTGCAGCTGTATAGAAGATTTTCACAGAACACACGCATGCAACAAGGCATCGCAGACTAGCTAGATGCAGGCAAACACACACCAGGGCCACACCACTGCTGGGAAAACTGTATTAAACTATACACGTGAATACATACTACTAGGAGTATATGTTAAGAGTTTTTCCCCATTTCTTGTGACCCTGCTACACCCTTTCTCCTGGAGTGGAAGGTAAAAAAGCAGGCTGGATGACGGGGCAGCCTGTTGGTTACAAAGGGGCTGCATTCAGCTCACAGCCCTCTGCACAATGTATCCCAGGCCAAGATGTCTCTGCAGAAAGTGGCTCACGACTGAACCAAGGCACAACTCAGCCTAATTCAAGAATGTACAAACACTGGAGTTAGGTTCTTTTGAAGACTTTTTAAGGCTCTGGTTCTTAATGGCCCCATCTCAGCTGTTACATACATAAGTCTCAGGGAAAAAAAAAAAAAGAGTGGCTAACTATGCAAAAACTATAAAGCCTCCTTCCTCACATCAATCCCTTAGGTCCAGAGTGTCAAAATACACATGAAGGACTTAACTGACACAGACTCTCAGAAGTGTAGAGAGCCTTGAAGTGTTTCTTTCTATGCTTCTTAAATCTACCAGCTTTAATTGATTCCAAAGAAAATCTTATTAAAATAAAATCTTATTTCCACCCTCATGCATACCTCCTACCTTAGAATGCATAGAAAAGCAAGGCTTAAAGATAGTATAATTGCAATTAACCTCACTTCACCTATCTATGCTGGGGAACTGAAGTTGTCTACTGAGCTGACATACTTAAATTGATGTACTCATCTGTGGGTTTTGTGTTTTACAAATTGTTCTAAGTTCTTCTTAAATGGTAGATTACTTCAATCTTGCTGCAAGTTCCTGTCTGACAAGTACTCATGTAGAATAAATTCAGTTTTTAAAATTAGGGATCTGATAATCCAGTCCATATGAAACATTCCAGCCCTGGAATGTGTTCATTGTGTGTTACAGATGCTGCCACAACAGAGTTTCTAACTTAGCTAAAATTTTCATAATTTCACATCCTCATGTTTCATAGTAGGATTTTTGATGGCTTTTTTTGTTCAATGGTTTGTTTTTTGGAGGGTTTTTTTAGTATCACTTAAGTTACTTAACTCTTTCAAATTCTTCTTGCATGTTTATGTATTTAAATTTCACCAAACATTTTAAAATCAAATATAAAATAGTAATTATATATAACTAGGCACAATGCACTAATATCTTTTACACCATGTGAAAAAATGTGTTTAAATAAAACAGTTCTAGTGTACATGTATAAAAAACATTCTCTATAGTTGAGGCTATATAAGTGCAAAGTAAAGAAAGTTCAACTCTTCATGAAAAATATACTGAACAGCCATTTGATTTCCTTCCACAGCACCTTGTAAAAAAATCCATTCAATCCATTCACAAAAGTGTAGCATGAAATGTTTTGGGATACTTTTTATTTTTGCTACAGTATTGCTTTTGCACAATTTTTCAGGCAGAACAAGAGGGAAGCGGACAAAAATCCATTTATGTTCCTGAGGATTTACTGCACTTCATGGACCTGGAAGCAGAGTTTGCTAGCTTTATTTCCCTCGTGAGCAAGGTTCATCTTAAGAAATCCATACCAGCTTCATCTCTCATGCTCCACAAGCCTCTTACTGGAGCATACTGCAGACAGCGTTTGCAGAGCAGCTAACCAGCACTGAGCCTCTTGACATTACACAGTCATTACTATTGTCACCACTAACCACAACCTCCCTTAATTCATTGATTGCTCCTTGGATTCCTCCCTCTCCTTAAAACTGAAAGCTGCTGACCCTCATTTTAGAAGGAAAAGAAATTTAAAGTTCTGTTCTGTCACTGTACTGGTGAATTATGGTGAAAGGATCACCTATATCACAGCTAGATGACAGGCAGCCTTGGACCAAACAGCTCATGCTAATGGAAATCAAATCAGCTGAGGGAAGAGAAAAGACATTTGAGACACATTCATGTTATGAAAGTTTTGAAAATTTACAGCAGAATGGGGAAAAAAACCTAGACACAAAATAGTATAAATTAGGGGAATTGCTACAATTTTTCCTTTTTATCAGTTCCATTATAAATTCTCTAGAGAAGGGATAGTTGTAAGTTTCTCAAAGCTAAAAATCTTTACGTAGGAAATCCCAACGCAAATTTCGTTATGTAGATGCAACTTCAATAACTTAAAATTAGAAACAAATCGTTCCTCTTCAAATGCACTGATTTACCTCTTCACTTCAAAACCTGTTCTAAACGAAGAGTCAGGTTAGAAAGAAGAAAAAAGAAACAGGTTGACACAAAATAACAAAGATGCCAATTGGAAAAAACCCCACAGTTTCTTATACCCAAACTGAAGCTTCCAAGGAAGGAGGAAAAAAAATTTGGGGGTGATTCTGGGATGATTCCCCACCACAGAGAAGAACAGTACTGAATTATCTTTTGGCTGACATTTAGCATATAACTCCTTTAGATTCACAACAGCAGACTTCATTCTTATACTCTAAAACTCTAAGCTCTTCATTGCACTCATTCAGAGGGATGATTACAAATAATCGGTTGTATGCAGTAGATGCATTCACTGAAATGAAAGAATTTGCAGATGTTTGATAAACACACAGCTGTAATTATCACTTTTTTCAGCTAAAAGTGAAGAAATTCTTTACTCTCTCTGCAACACAGGCACAAATACACAATAACTATGATATTCCTTGGATACTGCCCTGTGGTTGTTTGCTCATACAGCATAAAAAATGTTATTATTTTGGATAAACATACTTGATATTTAAAAATGTTTTCTTATTTATTGCACTGCAAAGAATGCAAAACATTGGATCCCTGTTGGCCTTACATCTCTTACTACTCTTACAGTAGTGTAAGAAGGCAACAATCACAGAATCACTGAGGCTGGAAAAGGCCTCCGAGGTCATCAAGTCCAGCCTATGACCCAACACCACCACATCAGCCAGACCATGGCACTAAGTGCCACATCCAGCCTTTCTT
>WTSP01022925.1:63054-78610 GCA_025331215.1 Actenoides lindsayi
TGCTGGCCACACTATTCCTGATACAAGCCAGGATGCCATTGGCCTTCCGGGCCACCTGAGCACACTGCTGGCTCATGTTCAAATTATAAACCAAAGTTACAGCATAAAACATATATACTTCTGTGCTTTGCTACACATGTGAAATACATTTCCCCCCTATCTTTTCCAGAGGTGACACCTCAGGGCTCAGACATGTAACCAAGTTAACCACAGGTCCTATGAGCACTAAAAATAGCTGATGGAAATGCTCTAGTACCGGGACAAATAAAAGGTAAGGCAGCTCTGCTGAAACACCCCTTATTACAACTTCCCTTGTCGTTGCCCTGGGCTAAAAGCACACATGAAGAGTGGCAGAAATGTCAACTCGATCCCAAGCCTGAATGCTTGGCCTTGACAGTGAGACCGTCAGAGAGCTCCATCTTCACTGGAGTCAGAGACTGAGGAAAAAAGCAAATATCTCTATCCCTGGCCTCCACCCCAGTCATCAAACAGGCTAAGGTCTCTGTAGCTACAACACTTCTCTGCTGCCTAAATTAATTGTTAGAGACAACAGCAGAGATCTGTAGCCTGCCTATAAAGAAGAGAAGCACCACCTTACCTACCTGTACAAGAACCTCTCCCCTAGAACTAGGCTCAAGCATAGGCTAGGACTCTGCTCAGGATTAGGAAAACTAACATTTGAAGAACCCTCTTTCTGGATCTTTCTTCACAGATACACATAAACACACAGTCAGTGTTGTCTTTTATATTTCCTTGTTATAAGTCCAACTAAATCACCTTTAAACATGTACAATCTTGTTCTGACTTACTTTCCTCACAGGGCCATCTATAGCCTCTGGATTCCTAACTTGTCTTCCTTGGGGTGCAGCTGGGCTCTCCAAAGGTAACCAGATCATCCACTATTCCAAATTAAACTTTCCTATACCATTGCAGAAACACCTACCAAGCAGTTTGTGTAATCTCTCCTTTGCATCTTTTCCTTTCTTTTGGCCAAAGACTAAGACAGACGGTACAAAATGGAGCAGTAAAGTGTTACAGAAACAATTGACTATCCAATGAAAACTTTAGCAGAGTTAGGTACCCTTTCTTTGCCAAACTTAAGAATAAAGCTCATGGGAGGGTCACATTTTCTATGAAAAAATGAATGACTCGGGGTGGAAATGTTCAGCTGCCAAAGGAATATATGTGTCTATATGAAAAGCTGCACAAGAGTAGACTGCACAGCTGCCAGCTCCATTATGTATTTCAAAGACATATTTTAAATTAAAAAAATATTTTTATTAAGAAATAAAAAAAATTAATGTGAGCATCACCTGTTAAATGCTAAAGCTTTCAAGTGACCTTTACTTTCAGATGTTAATTATGCGTCAGACAGTCTTCCAAGTTCCTGCTAAGACAAAGAAAATCAATATAGATACTTCCCCCAAGAAATAACAGCCTCACTTCACGACAGCCTAAGTCTGTTGACAGCGCTGCATACTAAATGCTGAAATAATCCACTGGAAGTAGCAGTTTCTCCAGTACTGTTGGTTTAAGAGTTAATCAGTAATTGTCCCTGATGAGTGCAAGATACTCAGCTGTTCCCAGGATAAAACTATTTACTGCCACTGAAGATCATGAGATTATTATTATTTATCAAGTGTCAATGAGATAAAACAGTAATATATGCAAATACAACATGGCTCTCCCAAGGTATTTACAGTACATATTAGAAAGATAATACGCTTTTATCACACCATGGTGAGTAATTAGATAAACTCACTTCAAATCAGGATCCTTTCCTTGGGAGTTTGTTCTAACAATACAAAGAGACCGGCTTTGCAAATCAAACTTCTCCTGAAACAAAGAAACTACCTTCATTTTCTAAGGTCACTGCTGACTTCCTATTTTACAGAAGGTTTTGGATTAACAAAGTATATTAAATGTAGAGTAGACTTGGAAATTCCTATCTTGGTCAACTACTACAACAAATAGCACATTCAAATCCACTTTTTTGTCCAAACCATCTATTTGTGAGCTAAGGATAGGACTGGTACCAGCAGTTTTATGCAAGAACACTTCCTTTTACGAAGTTCAAAGCCTGTTTGTTGCTTGCTCATCTAGTATCTTTTTGCTTCCAAGACAATGTTGGTTTCTCTGGCAGCACTGCTCTGTTAAGGAGAAAAATATATTGCAACTGCAAGCTAAGGTAGCCTTTCATTAACGTTACCAGAAAGTGATAATATTGACTGGCAATAAGGACCATGCATGTTAAACACAAGCCTTACAAGAATTCTTATGGCATCATTTGTACCTGCTTGTAAATACTGAAGTCTGTGCATATTTCTCAAATACACATTTCCATAACCAATCATATCACACTGGTTTATATCACTCACTGCACTAATCATATGCTGTGCCTACAATCTTTTCTCACAAGTAACTCCACATAAAATTATTAATATTTAATTTCTAATTTTTTATTTCTTTTTTTTTTTTTAAACAGTTTGCCTAAATACTTATTTTAGCTACTGTTCCAGACTGGTCTGAAAAGGCAGATAGTCTTCAATGACTTTGTTGGTTCATAGTAGGTAGGCATTCCTCCTTACCTCTCACCACATTCCAGACTAGCATATTTTAACTGTCATTGCTTGGTCACACGATGCTAGCCTAGGCCTAAATTATCAAGGTGGAGTAAAGCAAGCATCGAGTCTTAAAATTCCCTTCTTTCTTCACAGTCTGCTTTAGACTGTTACTTAAGTACGAAGCTGTATGCAGAGCATCTCTCCCACGGTCCGCTGCCACTGCAGCAACACACAGTAAAATTGCCTGGGGCTGGCATTGCTCCTGTTCCCTGGGCTTACAGCAACACTCCCTAATGGAGTCATCATAAGGACACACATGAGGTACCCTGAAGATCAACAGACCCAGAATAATCCCTAGGATCTGCCTTATCAGAAAGGACTTTTTCAGGGCAGAATCAATGAGAGTTTTGACTTTCTGCTTCATGAGACAAGAAGCCTATTAAGAAACATTCGTCCACATCTTTTGTCTGCTGTTGAAGAAAAGACAAAATTTATAGTTCAATCTGGTGTGCTCCACAACAGGCCAGCAGTACATTTTGCTCTGCTGTATTTCTCAGGTTGTTTTCCCATATCTGAATTTGGGAAAACCAAAATTTTTTGCATAGGTAATACTCCTCTGAGAAGCTTCTCAACTGATTCCTCCCTCCATGGCTTCATTTTCTGTTTTAATTAAACCTTCATTTTGAAACATCAAAATTCTGTGCGAGATGATCAACTTTCCTAAAGAACTGTAGCTCCTAGGAAGAACACGGTCATCGGCACAGCTGCAAACAGCAACATTAGAACCTGCTAAACATGAAGGTCTTGACAAGTTTCTGCTACACAAGCTGCCAAGTAGATCTTCATTAGGAACTGAATTTTTAACTGTGCAGTCTCACCCCAAACCAACCAAAAAGTTGGTTTCATCTTCCATGAAAACAGACCTACTGCTGAAAATGGGTTATACTACATAGCTGGTGCCATTGCTTTTTGGAGAAACTGCTATTATTTAAAGAAAAGTGCCTGCTTTTCATAAAGTTCTAATACATTCAGGAATCTAACAAGCAGATGTTCTGGAAATGGCGGGTTAAATAGACAACTACAGAACTCAGCATCATCCCCTGCTGTTCTTTCTTTTCCTTCCAGTCTCCTTTAACAGAGACAGACATACTCTGAGCACTACCTACTGGACATTTATGCCAAAGATGTGTTTTACATTAATTTTCAGTGGTGCTTAAGCCATCTTGCTTGGAACCCTTGGGTCAGTACTCTTTGGCTTAGGACTAAAAGCGTGTTTCTGATGAAAGGAGTAAGTCTTCTCATATAAAGCAGCCAAAACAAAGAGGATTGCATCCACCCGCTTTTTACCCAACTGTCAAGTGTTTGAACACCTGCCTGTGAGGGTTCAATACTCTTTTCTTCTTAAAGAGACTAAACCATTATTTTTTCCTTGTCACTACTTCATCTAGAACTAGAACCGAGCAGTTTCCTTCTTCAGCTGTAGCTGTTCTGTTGCACACTGAATGTTTAAATAGCAATTAAATCAGAGTGACCAGCAGCCTCTAGCCTAAGTAGAAAAAGACGTTCACTTCATATGAAGCTGCTACCAGAGCAGCAGCAAGAAATTGGGGTCCTCTTTTACACAGCCTGCTCTTAGGTAGAAGAGTATGCTGAATTTGCATCCCTGATGTTTGTTAGCCTGGTGGCTTAAATATTAGAGGGGAAAAGATCCCATATATAATAGGCTGATATTAGCCATGCTTAAAAACACAGTATCAGTCACTTCTCTCTCGAGCCAACAACCTGAATTCAGACAAGCAGAGTAGATCTACTGAGAGTACATGAACTTAACAGAAGGAGAGGAATACCACCGAGTTCCAGGTTCAGGAGAGCTCAGCTGCACATCTGTTACTGAGCTGCTCAGCTCTGCCAGGCTGATGGGCTTCTAGGTCCATCCAAGAACAGCTTTTGGACAACACAGTAATAAAAACGCTAGTCCTACAAACTTTAGCTGCCCTGAGAATTAAAATGAATTCACTATGATATCAACTGTGAAATTTGACATATAAAACACAGTTCCCTTTCCAGATCTGACCTTTAGCCCGTGCCTCCATTCTGTGTATCTGCATGAGCGTACACACAACAGCTTTTCTCTTGCTTGTCAATGTCTTAGACTTGCTGGCAAAGAAAAGCCAAGGGTTGCCTGGAAAGGAAAGCAGGAATGAAACCCAGAAGGTCATTAACATCAGTGGTCTGAATGAGAGGCCAAAACACCAAGTGTCTGACAAAGCCTGAGGAAACGCTCATGCAACAGCACTGTCAGAACATTCAGCAGAGCCATGATTACTTCTTAGCCTTTCAGTAGTGGAAAGGCAGCTGTGAATGCCATCTGCAGTGGACAACAAAAGGTACTCAATAATTTACAACTGCCACGAACCTTAAACAAGCCCACAGAAGTTATGAGGGTGCCTGACGTGCCAAAAGATGACTCCAGAACAGATGCAGCGAGGATGTCTACTTCCCAAAGGCTGCTAATGCTTTGACACAGAGAAACAGGGCAACGTGATGGACAGACAGAGAACAAGGCAGCCTGGTGCCCTCACCCCATGTAAACATGCCAACGTCACTCGCCGAGCAGACCAGCTCCAGTGCAGGCCAGTCTGCACTGGGGAAGGGAATCGTGGGGACAAGGGCCGGCAAGGGGCTTTGCTGGTTATCAAAGACTGGAACAGGTTGCCCAGGGAAGTGGAATCACCCTCCCTGGATGTATTTAAAAGCTGTCTAGGTATGGTGACTCAGGGGAATGGTGTAGTAGTGGCCCTGGTAGAGCTAGATCATGGTTGGACTTGATGATCTTAAAGATCTTTTCCAAACATAGTGATACTGTGCGATTCTGTGAAAATTAGGTCCTCCTGCCTCACTGGGCAAAACAAGCCCCCTGCCCCAACCAGAACACCCTTGGTGGTAGCAGGTACGCATAGAGGTAGCGGATACGTGATAGATCCTGTATACAGGTAGGGCAAATAGGAAACCAAAATCCCCAATTCCTTCTACCACCTGCTTCAAAGCAAACTGTACAGGGTGGGATTTCTCAAAATCACTTAGTATGTGGGTTTGATTCCAGTGCCAGTGACGTACCCGTTTAAACTCCCACTCTTTGTATTGAATGCAGAGTTACATCAACACTGTTTATCCCACTCAGAATTTCCCAGTACCTCGTTTTATCTGCGAATAATAAACAATTATCAACAGTCTCCCGCTTCTTAGTAGGCTGAAATCTGCTGTTAATAAGTTACACAAACATCCTCATCTGGAATGAAGTAAAAGAAATGTCTGGTGGTAGGAATATCCATCTTTTTCCCTGAGGGATTACATGCATCAGCAAAAATGTCCTGTCCTTCCCCCCCCCCCCCCTTTTTTTTTTCCTAAAATACTTGAATTGTGAGGGGAAAAAAATGGGTTTAAAGATAAAAAGTAAACAGTACTTGAAAAGGGTCAGTCTAGTCAGTGTCTTTACAAAAATAGCATCAATGCCTCAGCATCACTTAACTGGGGTAAAGAGGCTGCAGCCAGCAACAGTTTATACAGTTCCTCTTCTGAACTAGATTCTATAGGGAGAAAAAAGCAAAGCCAACAAAAAATGGTCAGTGCCACTGGGTCTCTCCTATACTTTTATCTACTCAGCAAAGCTACGAGGTCATTCGTGCACACCCCAGAGCATAGATCAATTCCTCACTAAAAAGCAATTAATATTTGGAGGATAGGTAGACACTCCAAGTCATTCCAGATAATGTACTGACTCTGGAGGAAAATGAAGAGGCACCTAAGCAAGACAGAAAACTTGACAGCATTTTCCAGCACCACAAGCAACAAATGTTACTGTTAAGAGAGATCAAGGCAAGACACAATTTAAAAAAAAAAAAACAAAAAACCAAAAAAAGCAGAATGTTTTTTCACTCAACATCACAGACTTTTTTTTTTTTAAACTTAAAAGTCAACAAGCTAACATCAAAGTAAAGCCACATAGAGCTGAAAAATTTATGTGGCTTCAGCATGACTCATGAACCCATTTCCACTTCTAAATCCCCAGTAAAATGCCTTTTTGCAACCCCCATTTTTGCGTTACAATAAAAAGATACATCAAAGGACAAAGATCAGTAGAATGCAAGAAACTGTCATGAAATTTCAGGTTCTGATGTCACAGCTGCCACAACAGCAGGCCTTGCTTATCTTTGCAGACAACTACAGATGCTTTAAGGACATGAGGGGAGTCTATCTGAATGAAACATTCCCTATTTTAAACATTCACAAAATTTTATGACAAAGGGATTGTTCCAGCCCCTATTTTCCAACCTACACAGCAGAGCATTTTTTCATTCAGAAGCTCAGCTGTCCTAGATAGTGCAATGAATGACTTTAAAACTTCACGTATGAATAATACCTTCATCAGTAAGATTTTTCCATTGGTTAATTAGTGCTAAAACACATCCCTTAACTCTAGTCCTAATTTTTCTAGAACCAACTTCCAGCCCTCTGATACTGAGATTTTTGCCTACTTGAAAGGAGGACCCTTTGATTTTTCAATTTGCTTTTCCTTAGCATTTGGTCAATCCACTATCAACAACCCCTTTCTTGGCCAGGCTCCAAAGATGGAGTTTCTTTAGACTCTTATTAGAAGAAAATTTGTCAGGCCTGAGCAACCTTTTCCTCTCGTTTTGAAACTTTTCCTGCTAGCCAACATCATTTTCAATGTCTGAGGCTCAGGACTAGCCTATTCATTGTCTCAGTTCTGCTCTTGATATCCTAGGCACATACCTGGTGTGTCGTTGTGTGGCTCGACACGTTGTTGTTGAGATGGACTCGACTCCCTCACGCACACAATTTCTCCACAGGCTCAGATGCTCCTGCTCCAAATGCTTCAACCTCTTGTGGCTGCAAGCCTTTTATAACCCTTCTGCTAACAAGTGCCCACACCTGGTTGGCCCAATCAAAGACCACCTGTCCACAATTAACTTTGATCAGCTTTCTCTGTTTGTGAACTGAGGGGTCTTGTCTCAGGACTTTCTGGTCTCCTCAAGGGTACAGAGATGTTCACTCAAGGTTATTTATCTGACTCACATTCTAATCCCTCGGACAAGCCGAGGTCTCCCACAACACTGGTGCTGTCATCTTTACACATCGAAAGATCGTATTTGTTTTAACCATCATCCAATACCAGGAAATTTTATCTTGTCAGATATCTAAGCTGAAACATAAAACACTTAAAGAAGACATTGGCTTCCCAAATATAATCCTAATAATAGATGTACCATTTTGAGTGCACCACCTTGCATTTGGCTCTATTAACAAATACATTGTTAAAATAAGACCAGTTTGACAAGTAACCAAGATTTCTCAGGAGGAATTTCTATCTGTCATTGCAAATGCTGAGAGTTATTGCATTTAACCTTCAAAATAATTACATTGCATCTTCCTATTTTGATATACATCAGCAATATTGTGATAGACCAAAAGCACTTTTTCCACGGGAACCTACTGCAAGGCTTCCTAGATTAAGTCTTCTCCTTTATGCTCTCTACAGCCATTTGACTAGTTTATAATCCATCTCATTTTCATGTGTGTCACCAATTTTTAATCTTGACATTAGTCTGACATGGTATTTCTCAGCTCTCACAGGAATCTACCAGGTCAATGAAATTCTTCGTGGTCAAACAAAAGGGAATTATTTCCTTAGGCAAGACTTGCCATGTGCACGACTGCCCAGAAGACAGGAATGCCTTTTATCAAAGGATCATGTCAGTTTAGCCAAAAAATTATTTTTCATATTTTAATTCATACGAACATTCAGAGCACTTCTATTTTGAAAGGTAGGACATAGCTGTAGAAATAAGCTGATATATCTAGGAAGAAGGGACTGTCTTTGCTCTGTGGCCATGGATATGGTAGATTTTTCCCAGCTGGAAGAACTTAACCTTAGAATAATTTTCTTCAAATACTTATTCCTGAGAGATAAGGAGAGTAATGACAGTTGAAAGTGCCCAGGCAAATCTGATGTTCTCACACAGGTACTGAGAAATTTCTGTTTATCTACTTAATAACTACCAGCGCAAGGCAGTTCATTCTGAACCAAAAATGAAACATACTGGCAAGTTTTGTTACCAAAGGACATTCATTTGCTCTCGTAAGAGCAGAAATGCTTCGAAGGCAAGCTTTTTAATGCTTGCAAACCAGTGGTGATGGTAAGCCTAGTTCAAATTAATTGCCATCTCCATAGTTTTATTAGGAACACATAGGCATAAGGTTGACACTTTCTGAGATAAATATGGCTGAGGAAAATGCCTAGGACTTCATCAATTTGCAATAATTTGCAATGCTGCAATGAGAAAATCAAATTTATTTCATCCTGAAAAAGAAAAAGAAAAAGAAAAAGAAAAAGAAAAAGAAAAAGAAAAAGAAAAAAAAAAGAAAAAGAAAAAAGAAAAAGAAAAAGAAAAAGAAAGGAAAAAAAGGAAAAAAGAAGAGAAAAATAAAAAGGGGCAAAGGCTGACAATCCTGCCTTCTTTCTAGATTTACTGAGTCATAATGGTTGGGAAGATACGGAACTATCAAGGAGGTGTGTTTGAACAGGTTGTGTGTTCAGTGTGTGCTGACAAGCTCCTGCGTAGGGAACTTGTTGGGAAAGAAATTGCTGCTCAAATCATCTTGCTCTGATGATGCAAAGTGCTAAAGTCTATGAAAGAAGTCTCCCTAAGGGGCTACAGTTGAGGATGATTACATCAAGTTAAAAACTAAAGCCATCCAAATTCAGTTTTTCATTCGTTTTTTTGTCAGACAGAGGAGTTCATTCCTTATCCCCTGCTCCAGATGATACTCACTTTGTCCTGACTCTCAGGGTGCAGTGGCACTGCCTGAGGCCAGAGGGCATTGTATGGTGAGGGAAGTGATCGTTCTTCCTCCGTGCTCATGTTCAAGGCAAGAATATGCTGTCCTAAAGCAGGAAGCAGCAAGTAATCCTCAAAGCAGTTATTTGTAGATTAATGTTTGTTAGATAGATGTTTGTGGATTATTTTTAATGCCAGTGGGACCCCCTCGCCATCTAATTGGACATCTTTTATAGCACAGCCTTAGACAACACAAACCACCCCCGATGAGCTTGGGATCTCTTCCTGTAAAGACATAAGGAGTTTTATTTAAAATTGTTCTGCTTGACAACTCAAGTGTGAGATATTTATCATCCTTATTTATAACATGTCTCTACACTTATCATGCCCTTTACATAATGAAGACTTTTCCAACGTAAGCTGTTGCCTAATTTGTCAAATTCCCATTGACTGAAAAACAATTTAAAAGGAGGGAAGGAAATCCTTCAAAAGTCATTCTTCAAAAGTAAGTAAAAGTAGCTGGTAGTCTTTGAAGGGGCAGAGTGCCTGAAATAAAAGGCCTTCCATATTTAGCATAGAGATATGTTCCTTGTCAACGTGCACACTCACCCTCCAAGCTCCTCAGAGAAACAAAAAGCAAGCTGGTGGCAGTTCTTCTCACTGACTCTCCATTTTATTTCTTTTTAAAGACTCATATGATTCTTGCCTAAATAGGCAGTCTGTGTCATTAATGAAATATGATTCCTGTGGGGCATGATACAGATGGGACTCAGTATCCTGCTCCTGTGTGAGGCTTTTCATGTTGTTCAGCAATCTGGGGCCTCTTTTTCAGGACAACATGTTTAAATAATCTAGCCCAGATAGTGCAATGATGCAGAGAGACTATCTTCCATGTGATGACAAGGAAAATGATTTTTTTTCCTCTCTATTTGATGTCTACTACATAACAAAAGGACAGATTTAGAAAATTTGTAACGTTTGGGCATGGTTTAGATTGAATGTATTTTCAGATTAAAGCAGCAGAACAGTAGGGCAGTTTCTAATGTCAGTTAAAATACCTGCTATTTCATTTTACTATATTTATATTATAATCTTATGTTTGTATTATATTTCTTATAGTCTATTTATGGTTTTTTTACTACTAAAGCAAACTGATGCAAAGACTTCTGTCTGCATCGTTTGGGATTCCATGGCATGATTTGTTATTATTAGGGCATCCTCAGTCACCTGTAAATGTAACAGACTAGCAGTGGGCTTCAAGCTTTGCCAGGCAGAAAGCTGAAGTTTGAAGACTAATTCAGGGAGCAGGATGTAGGGTTGGCTCTTTCTGGAAAGCCTCCTTCACTTGCAGTTTGCCCTGAGCTCTGTGTACGCTTCCTTGAATGCACGGTGAGGGCTTAGGAACCAACCACTTTGCCAACAGGATGCTGAATGTCTCACACTGTTCCCCACACACACAAAGTCCTCTCTCTCTTCTGCCTCAGGGAGTAATGATCTTTTGCATGGGGATACTGGGGAGAATGGTTAATGGTTGGAAAAATACACTTCTGAAGATGCAGAGGACAACATTTCATTTACTAGCTTTTTCCTTTCCACTTATTTTTTATGTCTTTTACATGCTAATTTGATATTGCTTTTCATTTCTCTTTTCCATGGCTTGTCTTTCACTCTCTGTACAACTGATGCTGTGTCGATGCCACGTTAAAGACTTCTGCTTTTGTAACTCACCTTTGTGCATTAGTGTGGAGTTGGGCTGAAATAAATAAAATTTGTGCTATATTCATGAGTAATACCAAGGAAAGGAGACTGTACTTTCTGAGTCTGATGTATATTTTTATAGATAGGTGAGTTATAAAACCTCTGAAATAGGAGGCTATTAGAATAGAAATGCTGACATAAATGTTCCTGAAATGACCTGACTGGAAGGTACTGAACTTAAAGTTCTTTGAAAATAATGATGAATTTAAGTATTGCTGCGATAACACAATATGGGTTTTTTCACTTTAAAGGTCAGAAGTTGAGCAGCTGGATTTACTTGCTTTTCTCTAGACTGTTCTGTACTCAGCTCTGCTAAGTCTCTTAACTCCACCCTGCCTGCAATGACCCCTGGTTGCCCTGGATAACTGTCTACCTAGACAGGCACTGGGAAGAGGCTACATAGCATTAAATTCAGCACACGAGCTGCTGCTTCCTAAATTACAGGCAGCAGTTCCATTATCTATCAAGTGAGGAAGTTCTTGTGCAAGAACAGAAAAATGCTCTCTGCCAGCTTGTCTAAAGAGAGAAGGCACCCACCAACCTCTGCCTGCCTGTTTCTGCAGCTAGTACTTTTTGAGGCTGGCATGGCAGCCCTATTTTGACACTCAGCAGTTTAACTTGTATGAGTTTTTATCCCAAGGTTGTGCAGAAGCTGATCACATAGCTTCATAAATCCAAATTATCATTACATTTCAAGAGACTACTTCTTTTAAGGAAATACCAAGGTCCTAATATTTTACTTTTATTACCTGCATTGGTAACTGCAGATTCCCAGATGTACCTAGGTTAAAAACAGTAGTTGTCTTATGATGTTGCCAGAAGCTTTTGAGGTGTCTATTCTGTGTTGGACCAGCAATGTGCAGTGAGCCAGATGATCCTGTGCCCCTGTGACTGCAGTCCAATGTCTGATTTTGCACTTGCAAGAAACTGCTCAAATAGGCATTCAGTTAACTCAAAGGAATCGGTAATAGCTGAGGATTCTCATACTCAGAGCACCCTTTTGAAGAAGGGCCTAAAATCTTGCCACTGGCAGAAAGGGAGATGCAACACACTGACAATTCCAAGGAAGGATTAGCATTCCCTTTCCTGTAGCTGTGAGGCAGCTTTAGCTGACTTACCCTTTTATTTACTTTTGCATTTTCATTGATGTTGAGCCCTCAGTGAGCAGAGAGAGCAATTAAATTCTTCCCAAGCTCTGAAGTGGGATATGGCAGCTGAAGGGCAATAATTCAGTGCTTGGCTGCACAGTTTAACCCAACAAGGGGCTATGTGGATGTACTGTGGCAGCACTGGATGATACCCTGGAATATCAGCCCTCCACAAGGAACAGAGCTATTTTTTCAGCCCTTTGTTGGAGAACCTGGTGGTCTTGATGTCTGTCAGATCTTATTGACTATGCCAACACGATTAAGCTCACTGAGGTAAGATGCTAAGATGCAAGGGACTGTTCAAAGAGAGGCATTTTCATCTTTTCTATGTTGTAAAAAGTTGTCAAGATGGAAACCTTTTTTCTTTTTTTTTTTTTTTTTTTTTTTAACAAAAGCCAGATGTTAAGAAAAATGGCTACTTGGTAGCACAGGATATGAAAGCTAACCATTTTAAAACCTGAAACCCAAACCTCTTCATTGTTAAATTCACTGGCCAGACAGTGACTCTGCTTACTATCCAGGATGATGACAGAGATCTTCCACTGCCAGTCAGTCCTGCTGACTCTCCCCGTTGGGTTCTACTTGCTTTGTGGGATGCTAGCAGCAATCGTTGCTCATTGCTCTGCAGCCTTCCTTTTTGGTCAGTGTGAGCTTTGGAATCTCCCCACTCTTTCTAGCAATGGTTACACATCCTGCTTCACATGGAGTTGACTTCTAGTGCCCTCTGTCCTGGGGGAGCTTTCCCCAGGCAGCAGTGTGCTGGGGTACCAGCCTAAGGAGAGCTTGCTGAGGGGAAGTGTTGAGAGGTTTGTGTTTAGTGATGGAATTCTGAATAATGGGACAGCACTTTGTACAGGTGGGCAAGAATGAGACATGTCAGCCCCTGCTTCTTCTGTGCAAAGCTAATGGTTGAAAACTGGAATGTGTATCTGAGAGGGAACTTGCGACGAAGCTGTGTAGTGTTCATCATTTTCAAGTGGTAAATGGGGCTAACAGTGTCATGTCATCTCTGTAGGTCAAGAAGGCACTTTTCTCATTTTTTCTTCTCACTCCTGCTCTCCTTTGCCCAAACCTTTCTGATCTTCCAGCCTTCCTGCTTCAATCTCTAACACACCTCTAGTAACCCATTCACGAGAATAACTCTTCCCGTTCTTGCTTTCCTGCTACATAAACATCTGCAACTGCCACCTTCTGATGTTTTTTGTGGTACAAGGGGACTCTGTGTATGAAAGGCAAGAAATATTTTCTTGAAAATCACTGGCTGATCTATATGATTGAGACATTCCTATTGTTACTGTGCTATGGCCCTGCTTCAGCTACCACCTTCTACTGCCCAGGTGTAAGTGGTCTCCCAGACCCTTGCAAGGTAAAGTGTTGTCTTGCAGAAGAACAAAATAAAAAGTAATTTCATAAAAAGCTTGAGAACAGAGAGAAATTTATTAGCAATAACTGCCTCCTGTCTAACCCAAACAAGGGGAAATTGGCATCCTTCACCTGTGGCACTCTGCAGACAGTGACATTTTCAGAAAGATTATGGAGAGCACAAGGTGTGAGGAGTTCTCATGCAGCTGCGTTCAGAGTCATACAGACTGTTTATTTTGACCGGGTACAGAGGAAAATGCTGCAGGATTGGCTTCAAGTTGAAATCAAATTACCAATGCAAATTAGTGCCTTTTAGCCAGGGATGGCAGCAGCTACAGAACTGGCTTCCCATACAGCAAAGGTCACAATTCCTTCACTTAGGAGGATATTGAAGGTAACCAAATTATAATCAGAAACGAAGCACTGCATTACAGTGGCATTACTTCCCATACTTGCTAATCATGTCGGTGAAGAATGTATAGACCAAATAGACCAAGACATGAAATTATACTCCTGAGGCTGGTCTGACAGGAGAGAGTTGAGACAATCCTTGTGCAGATGCAGGGTCTGTAGTACCCGTGTGCTCGTTCAGTGTGTGGGTAGGCCCTGGCACTGTCAACACACATTCACCTTTCTTGGGATAACATTGTTTTTGTTATTCTAGTAAAATTAATTCAGCTTCTGTTCACTTCTGTGTATGGTAGAAATCGAGACATCTGTCACAATAGTTTAAAACCTTGCTTATAAACACATGCAAATGGGAAGCATCCAAAGAAGCAGCAGAACTGCAGAAAAGGAAGGCAGGTCTGTTGTCTACAGCCTGTCACTGGCTGAGTGAATAGACAGCAAGTAGAGGTTATAAAGACAAATTTCATTCTAAAGCACATGAAAGAGTATCATAAATCAACCAGAGGAGGCGGTTCTTTTACTCAACAGCAGACATACATCCAGAATTATTCAGGTTGTAAAACAGCTTGGCAGGTCTCTAGTCCAACTCACCTCTGAATGCAGGGTTTATTTCAAGATTAGAGCAGATTACTCAGGGTGTTGTCCCGTTGAGTTTTGAATATCTTCCCCGGGTGGAGATTGTACAGCCTCAGTTAGCAATATGTTCCAGTGTTTCACTCTCAATGTGAAGAAATCTTTTTAGTGATTTAACAGAAATTTTCCTTGCTGCAACTTGAGACTGTTGATTCTTGTGCATCAGTTGGTTTTGGCCACTCTGACAGTTACATGAAGTGCTTTACCTCAGCAGCATGTCAGAGCTCCATACCTAGTTCTGAGTAAGCAAGTGACCTTATCTCCACTTAGTATATCCACTGCCAACCCTTACATTGTGATTAATCTTACTGTGATGGTTTGACCTTGGCTGAATGCCAGGTGCCCACTGAGCTGCTCTATCACTTCTCCCCCCTCCTCTCAGCTGCACCAGGGGGAAGAAAAATAAGATGAAACTCATGGGCTAAGACAAAAACAGTTTAATGAATAAGCGAAGCAATGCCGTGCACAGAAGCAAAAGAAAACAAAGATTTAATCTCTACTTCCCATCAGCAGGAGATGTCTGGCCCATTTTGGGAAGCAGGGCTTTGGTTACTCCAGAGGACCAGCTGATGCCCCCCCTCCTTTTTCTAGCTTTTATAGTTCAGCTGATGTCATATGGTATGGAATATCCCCTTGATCAGTTCAGACCAGCTATCCCCACTGTGTCCCCTCCTGAGATCTTGTCCACCCCATCCCACTGCAGGGGGAATGTTGGAAACCAGCCTTGGTGCTGTGGGAACCCTGCCCAGCAGCAGCCACAACACGGGGGTGTTATCAGCACCTTTCCAGCTCTCAGTGCAAAGCACAGCACTGCTGAGGGCTG
>WTSP01022925.1:90286-100811 GCA_025331215.1 Actenoides lindsayi
CCTGCCCATGGCAGGGGGGTTGGAACTGGATGATCTTTAAGGTCCCTTCCAACCCTGACAATTCTATGATTCTATGTGCATGCACATTGACAAGTAAAACTCAGGCACACGCTCTTCTGTACCTGTGTCTGTGTAGAAACTTAATGCACACATGTGAGACATACTGTAACTTACCGGTAAATCTGTAACGGCCACGCTGCTTGGGATGGAGTGGGTACTGAATTTGTTGGACTGACCAACATGGCACTATATATGTTGGAAGCAACCACGAGTATACAAAGCAGAATTGGTCCTATGATGGCTCCTTCCAGTCCCAGGTAATATGCTCCACCAGCTACTGCAAGACCTGTCAGGTAAGGATGACCACCTCTGGAATTGTGGCACAAGGAGAATAAAATTAAATTAAGAACAACAAACAGCATCACTATCAATTACAAAATGTGAATTGATCATAAGGTTTAATTCAGCTTAGAAAATGACACAGCTTGCTAGAGATACTCACTGTTTACACTGTTATGGCAGCAAGTAAGCCATGCTGATTTTCTTTTCCCTGTTTCAGTTTGGGTGCACAACACTGATCCTATCAACAGCACTTACACAAAACCTGCTTATCATGCTTAATCTTTATAGCTAAAATAATGATGGTAATATGGAATTATAGAAAAAAAAGCTACAGTTGAAACTTAGCATCCCGTTTTCAGGAAGCTACTTTAAATTCCAAGTCTAATGGGGTGAAAAATACCATTTAGTCAGTTTAGAGCTCTGGCAGCTTCTACCAGATTTCTACTATGGTCCTGACTTCTACCCAACACCCACACTGGCAGTCTGTGCCCTCATCACAACTGTGTGAAGAATGAGACCATGAAACATGACCTATTACATCATACACCCCTCAATCATGTCTTACCTAGATCAAGTTTAACCTACTGGTAGGGAAGATTTATTTTTTTTTTTCTGAGGGGACAGACTTGACCTTAAAGTTTTATGTTTTTCCAACAGTAGGCACATAATTTATTTCTAAACCTTTAAAAATTTCAAATAATAATTTTTTTTTCAGCATTTGCATCCATGTAAATGCTCTTCTGTCTATTTTGGCAAATCAAACAACAGATCACCTGATGAAATAGGACTACAGTATGTATTTAATGCATTTGGAAAACCCTGCATAACCCAATTACAGCTATTTCAAATAGATTTAATCTAATCTGGAAGACAGCATGATGCTTACTGTTCTCTTTAATAGGAAGAGTACAATTTTGCTCCACTGTCAGAAAATCTATTCCTGCTACATATATTTTCTGGACAGTAAACAGAGCCTGCATCCCCTACAGTCAAAAAATGTGTTCTAATAAGTAGAAGAATTATTTGCTGGTTAAATGGCTAATAGCCTTACATTTATCCACAATTTATTGCTGGAAAAATAAATCAAAATTTGATTATACTTCACCTGTTGGCTTTAATTCATGCAAAATAACTACAAAAATTATTATTAATATTGTGCATATCATCATTAGGTTCTCTCTGCTCAGTGTAATTATATTCAGTGAACAAAAATATTAATTTCTAACAACACAGAACAGAAACACTTGAGGCCCTTATTCCACATTAACTCAAAAATAAGAAAACTCATTACAAATGAGGGACTAATACCAGCACGTAACTAAGTCTGGACCATGAAGTGCTCAATCCAAACAGTTTACTGGGGTTGTTTCTGATGATCAAGACTGAAGCAGTAACTAGAGGAGTACCACTTCACGTCTCTATTGTACACAGTTGTGAGCGTGCCTTGCACACGTGGAACTTGACAGTTTGTATCTCTGCCAGCTCTGTTAATGCTGCTTTACCTCCGAGTTCCCAAGCTGAAACCAGGAGACATTTCAAGTCAACAGAAGCAGCCAAACACCCAGCAAGATTTTTTCAAGCTATCTGTGCCTACCTCCCACAACAGGAAAGCAGCACGGGCTACTGGCTCGGGAGAAGCCTATCTCCAGTTTTGCAATTTCCTCTGTCTCAACACATTTAAAGATCCATCAGGTTTTTACTCTGGGTTATGGTGACACAACACAAAGTCTGGTCTCGAAACAAATTCTCAGAACTCTCACAATCCGTTCTGAAAAATTAGAAGCATTTCTTTCAAGTCCCTAACGAGCTCATGGACTTCTCGTTTGTTCTGCAGCAGCATCTGGAATTAGGTGATGTCAAGGAAAATGCTACACAACTTTAGTCAACTATTAGATAAATAGCAAAGGGATTCTTAGAATTACTATACCAACAAAACAAGTTCATTTTGCTGACTTCAAGAACAAGCTCAAGAGCTCTGAAGTGACAAAGTTCCCAGAAAAGAGGCTAGGTAAAGTAAAGGCACTTAGGGCCATTAAGACTTCTTATCCTGAGGTGATATCACTACACCTATTCCTATGCTTGAAGAGACTGTTCTGCATGTTTCAAAAAACCTTAATTAAAGGTGTCGATGATTGTTAAGCATTTTCACAATACAAACTTCACAAAGCCTTCCATGTACTTACCCTGATATATCTGAATAAATCGCTGTATCTACAAAATAGGTCGGCAGGAGGTGAAAAACCAAGAGCAAAATGGCTTTGCATCCCTGCCCTTGCACAAGCCACAAATCTAGTACTGCAGGGATGGCTGCCCAGTACGTCCCCAGAAATGGCACCGCTCCAAGGATTGCTGCTAATGCTAGAGCACACAGAAGCAAAGGGGAGAAAAAGACCAGAGAAACATGTTTCACAAGTGTATTAACAGCTAAATGCTGACACTTTTGTTACCCCAGTAGTCCCACTTCTACCAGCTGTTGTAAACAAGGCACTGAAGAAGTACCACATAAGGCCCTTGGTGTTTTATAGCTGTGGTTTAGGAAAAAAAAAGGAGAATGATATTATTCCCCATATAGAAAAGCTTCACCAACTGTCAGTCATAAGGCACTGCTTCCAAAAGAGGCACCAATTTAGAAGGATTTAAAGTTATAGCAATCATACACGTTTCAAATTTTTACATAACTACAAATTAGCAACTGTGCACAAGAAAATATACAAGCAGAAGTCTCACTGTAACTTACTGGATCTCCTGCAGCCAACCTTAATAATGTAGGTAGAACTGTGAGAAACCAGGCAAATATAAAATCCATGATTGATGTACTTCTGTATGCACACACCCTTCTGATTGTACAAATACCCACTGTAATCTACAGTGATGCAGTACTGCTGTCATTCTAATTTAATGCAGCAGGAATGAACATAATATTAAAATTAAGTTTTTTTCTCCTTTTTTTTTTTTGGTCCCATTAACCAGAAAGAAAAAGCTTTGGAGATGTAGCTGAAAGAAAAAGAACAATTATCTCCTAAGTAGGTTTAACAACAATCAATGCCTTTAAGTCTGCTGGATTGTATAATACAGCCATTTCCTCTTATATTGGGGTTTGCTGCTTTATTGCTTCCCCTTTTGTTCCCTCATACACGAAGGTACAACATTTATTATTACTATTGTTATTGCTATTATTAAGGGAAGAGAGGTAAAAGAGGAACAGAGGAAAAAACTTTTCAGTTAAAACTGTTCAGCCATTTTCAAAGCTGAGATTAAAGAATAAGAGAAAACCAGACACTGGTAACACAGTTGGGCAACAGTACTGAGAATAAGCAGCACACCTCTATCATGCATTTTCATGATACCTAAATTTAGGCATCTTGAATATTTTCATGATACCATTTATTCCCACATTTAGGCATCTTGAAAAAAAAATCATTACCTGTCAACTATGGAAGATACAAAAGCTAAGGCAGACAGAATGAAGTTAAAACCTGGAAAGACTTGGACTGAATAGAAGGAAGAAAGAATTACATCCAGCAACAAGAAAGGAGAAGTAAAATAGCTGGCAGGGGATATCTTGTGAAAACAGAAACAGGCAAGGCTCAGAGGTATGATAACTACCAGCAACATTTAAGCCTACTTACGTCGTACAATAAATAATTATGATATATTATCTATGCATAGATGAGAATTGCTCAAGTTCTTACCAGATGGTATGAAGACTATGTTAATCCCAAATATAGTGTGAGTCAGCCAAGTGTAGAGTCCATAGAACCCAGCCATTTTGAGGGAAGCATCAAATACACCTCTAAAACAACCAAAGAAACTCTGATAAATTTTATTGGCAGTAGGATTCTGGGAACTACAAAGACATACACAAGCTTCAAAAACTGCAAACCCTCTAGTGCCACAAAAAACACAAGTCAAAAAGTAACACTGAACCCTTTATGCATTTGCCTCCTATGAAAAGAATAAGCATCCATCACATCTGTCATTTAAGGTATTTAGACACAAAATTCTCAAGATGTTCTTTACTGGACAATGGGTTCCAGGAATGAACTCCTTGAAAGAAACTGCTTGAGCATCAGACCACATCCTCTACTAAAAGCAGCCTTTTATCTATGAGAAGCAGTACCATTCTACATACCCATTACTTTTTCTGTGCCTTTTCCCATTTCTACCCATTCATTCATTTTCTTTATCTGCTTACACTTCTATACCTGCCCGTTCTCATCAGATTAAACCCACTGGTCAGTGAAGTGAAACAGGCTGCTTAAACTCTTAACTGTCCTACATGCTTACATCCCTTTCTAGGTGAAAATATCTCTGGAGACATTCAAAACCCACCTGGATGTGTTCCTATGTGATCTGATCTAGGTGATCCTGCTCTGGTAGGGGGGTTGGACTAGACACTCTGTCAAGGTCCCTTTCAACCCCTAACATTCTGTGATTCTTTAATCTAATTCAAATCTGCCAAATTTACGTCCAACATTCTGAACACAAACCACAGTTCTCCTCTCCTGAGTGTGACCACAGCTTCATGAGACAGCAAACAGGCAGCTAAATGCTCTATCATTTTTAGAGCACTAGCCCAGTTACATGTAGGGGGTACCCTATACCTGAACTTAAAACCTGTGCCCTAGGACTACAGTCACAAAAGCTGTACTTTAATATAACTCACCATTGTATGATGCCAGTTTTTCACCCGTGTTTAAGAAAGGCACAACATTCCTCTCCTCATAACAGCCCTAGCAGCTACATCATTGCACAAGTGGTGGCACACACACCCTCTTCCCAAGGGTAAATGCAAAGTTTGCTAAAGTTAACTTCCCATTTAACATTTCATGCTTTTAGCCACACTGCTTGTGTCTTTGCAGTCTTGGGCACTCTGGCAGGAGGGCAGAGAGGATAGGAAGAGATGGAACAGAAATCATGGAGCCAGATGATTAGTGTAAAAGGTTTCATTGCACTTTGAAGAGGAACAGTCTGCACAGAAAATAGCCCTTTCTGGAACTAAAGCCTTTAAAAGCACTTTTTTTTTTTTCTTCTTCTGTTGAGTCGATAAAGCCTTCTAGAAAAATAACCCTTCTTTGCTATCAAACTGCTAGGTAGAATCTTCTCTTTTGAACTGCTGGCAAGAACTCCACAACTGCTGGGTTTTGCCACTTTGGGCACGATCCTCATTATTATTTCCATGGGCACTGTGGATATTTTTGCCCTTCTTTCCCACCCAAAGGCATGCAGAGATCGTCGAACGACTGCTGAATCAAAGCCACCTTATTTCAAAGTCACCCACTGGATGTTATGAGTGTGTCAGAGACACCTTACACATCAACACTGTTGGACAACATGTGTGATTCACTCAGCAGATGAACTAGGAACAATTGTTGTCAGCAATTTTCCCCCTAAAAGGAGGGAAAGCATGGAAAAAAAAGCAACCTTTAAGGAGTAACCTGAAATAACAAATCCACCCTGTGATGGACAAATGGTGTGTCAAGAAGAGGAAGAAATACTTACAAATAAGTGATGGCCTTACTGAAAAGAGCCTGAATGCTTCACAGTTTGGATAAACTTCTATAATATTAAGATGGGAAATCACAGACCACAACACAGAGAATCTAGAGATTTTGAAGAGTGAAATACCTGTGTTTTAGTTGTAAGAAAAATAAACTTCTGGTATGAAAAATTATGGCAAGGTGGAGAGAAGACCCCAAAAACCAAAGCCATAATAAGAATACTAAGTGAGTTTGCATGAAAAACTCAAGATGTTTTCATATTTTAGTTACTCAAAAGTCTTTAATTTTCTGCATTTTCTGTGACATTTAATTCATATCTTATTTCTGAGGATATCACGTTATGAAAGCATAATATTTTTGTAACAAGAATCTGTTTATTAATTGAAACTGATTCTGTCAAGTATAAACAACATATAAAAGGGGGGGAAATAATCAAGCTGTCAACATTTTATTTAAGGATACCATACAAAACCAGAGAGCTAAATACCACTTTAATTTATATGTGCAAGTTATCTGTGGTTGGATTTTAAGAATTTAGAAGATCAACAATTACAATTACAACAGGGTGTCTGGCAGTGAAAGCCTCCAGGTAGCTGGAAAGATGCAGTGCTAGCTGTACTGCAATGATCACAAGAATGCAACAAAAAAACCCTCCATCACTACTTCTGGTTGCACTAAATACACATTTGTGCCCATTAAACTCGTATGTTTTTCTCAAGCTGACTTTATCAGCCTTCTTGGTCTCTTCGAATCTTAGATCCGTCCCACAGAAACCTCTCTGGGTTCTAAAAGTATCTCTACAATTTCTGAAACTCTTCATTGGCGACACCAAATTTTCCAAGTTTTTAAATGCAATTTGCCAGGTCCTTCCAAAAAAAACCCAAAACACAACCAACCCCCCCCCCCCCCCATCAAACAAAAACCACTCAAAAACCCCAATCAACCAACCAACATACCCAGAACAATTTTTTAGAAGGAAGCATTACATTTAATTATTTAATAGAATCTATGAGAAGCCAGATTTCAACATAATTAAATCATTAAGTAAATCTTTTTCCTATCAATCAGCCAGGAAATGTGGCACAAGTACATCTCGGTTACCAAAAATATTTTAAAACTGCCCTTGAGGTATCTCCTTATTTTTCCCATAAAGGTGTTTTCTGTACTGTAGTAAAATTAACAAGGTCTTAACTTCTGTAAGTATGCCCCAAAACTACATTTCTGTATACAGGAGGCCTCTGGCTCGAGGCTGGGATCTGAAGAACCAACTTCACTTGAAATTAAAATACCGACCTACAACTACAGGAAAAACCTGCTTTTTGAACAAGCACAGAGACTACAAATGAAGGGAAGAAAGTCTTATTATGATAACCAAAAGAAAGACAACAACCCAGAAAAGATTATTTCAATAGCCAGAATTAACTGCTGTGAATTTAACTATGTGGAGATGCAACTGCAAAACTGTTTCTCACCCATAAGAAAACATCCCAAACTGCCATTCTGATTTATGCAGTTCTCACATTTCAGGTCAACCAAGTGTGATTTTTATCTGCACATTTGTTCTATTCAAATTTAAATCCAAGTTCTGCCACATCTTTTGGTGATGGAGCTGGTAAGAAAATATTACACTGTTAAGTCTGTTATTCATTATGGAGGCACTAGCAGAATAAGAGAGAAGTTAATGACGGACCAATAGGTATGTCCTAGCCTGGTATCATTTTGCAAGTTGATATGTAACATATTTCAACAGCAAACCAGCATAGAGCTGTAAAAGACTGGAGAACAGTACAGCATCTCTCTAGCTCCTTACATCTAGCACACACAACTAATAAGCTGCATTCTCTTCTCCATTCTTTGTGTCTGCCTCAACTAGACAGAAAAAAAAGGTATCAGGGATCCTGCTTTGTGGAATGTGTGGCCGAGGAGAACTCTTAAAGTCTCTGAAGACTCCTGTTTGTCATTTCTGTCAGGAAAACTTAAGAACCACATCTTGAAGTTTCTAGAAACTCAAATCCATTTGACTTCACAGTTAAGGCAGGGAAAGTAATGCTGAAAATGCTAAGCAGAATCTCCATCGACAGTACCACAGCTACTCTGCACCTGTGATACCAGATCTTGAAGATGATGCTGTATCCTTTTGCAAACGTTGAATGAATTTATTATCGTCTGTAAAATGCAGAAATTATGACACTAAATTAATCTCTTAATATGTCATTGGCATACATGCAGCTTCCTTTTATACACAAGAGTAATTCAGGCTTCAGAAATCAGAAAATCCAATTGCTGCTCATGTCACCCTTTGTCACTTTATCTGGATGAACCACTTTACCTGCAAGAGCTGTCATCTGCTAATGTGTAATTTATGAGCACTTCGTGGCAATTTGGTGTAAGGTGTACTTAGACATACATATTCTATTTTACTGAGCTTTGAAAAGCACTTAAAATTTAAAAAAAAAATAAATTAAAAATCAGAGGACATGGGTCATACTTCATATTATTCAGATTAAAAATGAAGACACTCCTGTCCAATTGTCAAATGTTTCTGCATAGCTGGCCTAAATATTCTTTTGTTAAAGTTCTTTCTACTCCACTGAAAAGCCAGGGAACTTCCTGGTAGCTTTCACAAGAGTAAGTGCCACCTTTTTTCAGTGGGTTTTAGTAGTTTTCTCTTGCATTGATTTGCCATAAAAAGTCTACAGATTCCCTGTGCTTCTTTACATTAAATATATGTCCATTGGAATTCAGGGTCACTTCACAGAGCCTGCAAGATAAGGGCTGTTCACCTTGAGCAACGTGGTGAAATTTAAGAAATTTCAACCTAACACTGCAACAATCCCCACTGAAAGCAAAGCGGCAGAAAAGTGAAGACTCCCGGGATGCTTCGAGCTTCAACTCAAGAGCATTCATTTTTTTCACTTCAGTTTGATTTTCTAGATCTCTCTGTTCCCAGAACACTGGAGGAAAGAAGAGCATATAGGCTGATATTATTAGAATTAAGAGTTTCCAGAAAGATCAGAGTAAGCATATAAGTTCAGAAGAGTGATTTACTGGTTCCTATACTAAATTCATCACAAAGGCATACTGACTCTGGCTGATGAATGGGGTTAAGAGTAAAACGACTACACAAAAGTGATACTTGCTGTTGGAAACGTTTGTGAGAATTAACATTTCCCTATTTACCTTACAAAACACTTGACAAGCCATATAGTGGTTTACAATCCAATTAAAATGCAGGATAAGAAGAACACCCTAAGCCAAAAACACTATTAGAAAAAGACTCTTTCGTCATCTACTTTACACCAGTGATGTTTGGTATTTTCCCCATCTTCCCTAAGTAGGTGTTACAAGGATTGTACTGTTGCAAAATCTTCCTGTATACAGGGCTGACTAATTCAAAACGCTGGTTTAAGAAAGTCCAGCTACTCAGTTTCTTTTGAGAATATGACCTTTACAGCAACCAGCAGAGGGTTCAAGGTATAAAAGCAAATGCGACGCGTTCCAAATTTCAAGTGATCACTGAAGAATGGAATGACTCCAAGAAGTCCTTTTGCAAAAACCCTCTAAGCTGTTCTTTGTTGAAGAGTTCTGTTCTTTCAGGAATAATAAAAAAAAAGACCCTCATTATTTTTCAGTTTCAAATTACAGATGAAAATAAGAAAAGAGCACAAAGATCTATTCCAGCTATGAATAAAGCTGAAGTTGCAGTGTGTGTTTCTTGATAGAGTAAAATCATCTCGGGAGCAATATAAATATGCAAATGATTTTCAGAGCTGACTCCATGACAGGATTTCAACTGTTTTGCTGTTGAAATGAATCTCTCCTTAGGAATGACACAACTGAACAAAGAGAGGCAACAGCTCCAACATATGGAGACTAATAATGACACTAATCAGATAAAGTGACACGGGCTTGAACAAAGCACAGGCCCTTGAGGTGGTGTAACGGATGTAAATATGACACCTCTCAAGGCAGGACAGGGCTCCAGTGACAAAATGTCAGGCTTTTAAACCAGTCCAAAGGACACAGCAGCAAAGAGACTTTCTTCTCTAACACAGAAACTGCTACGTTCTCTGGAAAAGGACAATTAACATGCAGTCCAATCTGTAAGACATTCTATAGCTGATTATTTTTTCCACAATACTTTTTGTATTCAGAATATTCACAATTATTTTTTAGAGACTGTTTTGTTATGTTTTAGTTACATAAACCACAAACTTAGAATTATTCTTCTGACAATCACATTGGAAAGCATCAGTTATTTCTGAATTGACTATTTCTAACACTCCTATGTTTTTATCTTACTAAGTGAAACACTTAACTATCCTTCAAATGGACCTCACGTTTGGGTTGGGGTGCAGACCAAGGCCACTGCTGGATCTTGTGCATCACATCAGGGGGTACAGAATGTAAAGGCTGCACCTGCAGGGAGGAGTGGACAGGACAGGGGACCCCAAACTGACCAACGAGGGACTCCAGCCCAGATATGGCATATTCGATATAGACCTGAGGGATCCAAAGGGTCTGGGGCTCTTCTCCCCTCCTGGCCTGCTTTGCCAGCTTGGCTTGGCTCAGGTCCTCTTTCAGTTCCTTCCTCGGAGCACCCAAGGAGGACTCTGTCCATTCTGCCTTCGATCCCAGTCTGTGTGTTCCTGAACCCAGTACCAGAATCCAGCTCCTGAACA
>WTSP01022925.1:116431-131326 GCA_025331215.1 Actenoides lindsayi
GGTGAACTTGTAGAGTAGGGCTAATGGTTGGACACGATGATCCCAAGGGGCTTTTCCAACCTAAATGATTCTGTGATTCTGTGAAGTGGCAGGACTCTGCTGACAGGCAGACAAAAAGGCAGGATGGTGCATGTAATGAACTTGGCATAAGCCATTAGGCATCCAGAGACAAATTTTGTGTCTGAGCAATGCGTGCATTGAAATCATCTGCAATTATCATCCCAACTTGTCATTTTTAAGTGTAGTAACTTCTCAGACAGTTTTCAATGTGTCATCACAGGTGAAGACGTGGACTGAGGAAATAAAAAACTAAATATTCCCATGCAGTCTTTTCTTTACTAACTGAAAAGTAACTAGAGAACAACAAAATTAGGTGACAGTGATTTTCTTTAGTTCAAGACAGACATTTCTTTAAGTCTTACTGTGATCTGTTCTTTCTTAAATATTGAAGAGAATCCATACAGTTGCCTTCAAATGATATTAAACATGATTTCAGTTTCGCAGCTTTGTCTACAAAGCCCTCTCTCCTGCGCAAGCATCAGTGAAAGCAATGAAGTTAAACTGGCTAAATACTTCGGTTTCTAACAAGTGTTTCTGAATTCTAAACAAAAACACCAGGACGTGGATTTCAGTCAAGCTTCCAAGCTCAGCAGTTGTTTAATTAAAACAGGAAAAGGTCCAGGCCAGTGTTTTAGGAGATTTTTCAGTAACAGCTGTCACATCAAGAGAAGTTACCTCTCCGTTGTAAATTACTCCACAGTGCTGTTGCATTTAGAAACGAAAGAAACTATAAACGTGTATCTCACATAGTACACTAAAAAGCAATACATTTTTTCAAGAAAACACTTGTAATAAAAAGGTTTCAGACTACTATTCAGTGTGGGTAATAACACTAATAAGAATTAACTTTGTGTAGGAAGCATTCTGCAATTAAGAGCTCACACAGGTTAAACTAAAACAAGGCAACAACCCCCTCTCACAGATTTGCTGCAGACACTTCATGAAAAAAGGGAATGCGAGGTAACCCTTGTAAAAGAAATCCCTCTGCTGACATTTCCCTGCAATAATTTTTCCCCCTCTTCTGAGAGCTCTGGCTTGTTAAAGGATATGCTTATGGGGACGTGCCATAAGGTTTCACTAGTCATCTAGGATACCACAAGTTACACCTCAGTGTTCAAGGCCAGAAACAAGAGTTTTCCATGAATGGAATGACAGGAAGACTGACAGCTCCTTAATGTAGAAGCTGCACAAATCTTGCCCTTTGCTTAGAACTCCCCCAAAACACCACATCTGAAAGTTGCAAAATCTTCACACATTTTGAAATAAGGTAAGGTTAGAAGATGTTTTCAGTGCTTTAGGTTTGATTTTTCATCGTTAGAACATGTGCAATTAGAAACAGACCATATAAACTGATGACATACTTACCACTGAAAGCACAAAGTTGAGAAGGGCTGTTCCACTATGGAAGACTATTGTCACTAACGTTGTCACTGTAGTAAACAAGAGGCTCACATTGCGACTCATCACTATCCATAGAGACTCCAGGATCTGGAAAAGGAGGGGGAAGCAAAGCCAAAGTCAGGCACTGGATGGTATTAGCTACGGTAGTGAACTGCTTACAGAGTGATTCATCTCCAACAAGACATACAAAGAAGACTTTAAAAAAAAAAACTAGTCTTCCCTCACTCCTAAATTACAGCTTTACTAAACACAAGTTTCTAGGCACATAGTTACAATGCTTTAGAATTTTTCTCCCAGTGCTCAGAATCATTCCATATGCAGAACTGCAGAAAATCTAGATGTATATTGTGATGAACACCACCACCAATTGAAACCAGATCTGGTCTTAGGAGAGAAAACCCATCTTTTCCAAAGCAGAAATGTTAAAACATCAAGAACAAGGAGTCATACCACAAGGAAGAAATAAATCCGAAAACAGCTTCAAATCAAATAATGGAATGACTACTTTAATAAATTAGTTTTAAATTGTTTTTATGGTAATGAGTGATATTTAGAGTATCTGCAGACAACTACAGAAATTGTCAGTTTTAGTTAGTCAAGCACTTACGGAAAATAACTCAAGCGATGCTGGACATTCTATTAAATTTTGTACTGGCTTGGGGAACTGATTATTAGTTAGCAAATAGTAAAGAGTTGTTTTGAGACAGGCCTTTAAACAAAGGACACCCACTACAGCCAAATTAGTTTAGGTATGGATGCAGACACATCCATCTGAACAGGGCAGCAAGCTCATGAGCCATAATGACACGGCACACAGAGGCAACACACAGTAGTTTCCTACCAAATATTTCATTCAGAAGGAACACCATAAGAATGTAAGTCATTCATTTAAGCCTATGAAAGAAGCAAGGTTACAACCAAAAAGCCATGCCTTCTTTCAGACCAATAGAACTGGAAAAACTGTAAAAGCTCTCACTTTGAAAAGTGAAGACTTCAAAAAACGAGCAACAGTTATTCTTGGTTTAATGAACATTTTCATCAGTTAGACTGAATTAAAACCCCCAAACTCCCATAAACAAAACTAAAAAACCCCCCCAGCAGTTAGCATTTGTAGAGCAGACAAAGAAGCACGTGCCATGTGATCATCTCTCCTTGGGAACTGAGTGAAATGTATAGAAGATAATATACTGAGCATAACCTTGGGAAGGAAGAAGCGCTTGGCGAAGTGACAGGGACTTACAACACCCAGTAAAATCAGAAAGACCTGCTTTGCTCATACTTCTTACTATTTAATGGCAATTATGAATTTTAAGGCTCATCTCCTGGACCATTTTATTAGTCTCTCCCGAGAATGCACATTTTGTTTTAAAAATGAAAATCAGCCTGATTTGCAAGTCTTCTAAATACTAATCACAGCAATTGTGAATTCCCTCCCTTGCACACCATCACTTGAAACACATCAGTTGAGCTAATATTGGTGAAGGGTTCAGAAGGAAAGGGGCTTGTTCCACGTGCTACAAGAGAGCGTACATATGGTGGGGCTGGGAAAGCTTCCTTCAAAATAATATGTTCCTCCAGTCTAGGTTGTAGTTGCTGAACTCTTTCCCTAGAAGCTTTACCTGATAACCAGGAGTATACAACTGCAGATAGTTTGAATGCAGTTTTCAGGTGGTTCAATCAATACCAGGAATGGTTCTCACAGAATCACTGAGGCTGGAAAAGGCCTCTGAGATCATCAAGTCCAGCCTATGACCCAACACCATCACATCAGCCAGACCACAGCACTAAGTGCCACATCCAGCCTTTCTTTAAACACATCCAGGGATGGTGACTCCACCACCTCCCCGGGCAGCCCATTCCAGTGTCTGATCACCCTCTCTGTCAGGAAGTGCTTCCTGATACCCAACCAAAGCCTCCCCTGGTGCAGCTTCAGGCCATGGCCTCTCGTCCTGTCACTAGTGGCCTGGGAGCAGAGCCTGACCCTCACCCGACTACAACCTCCCTTCTTCTTAGGTAGAGTCATTGATTGGAACTAAAGTCACTGATCAGAACTGCTGAACTCATTATCAACAGCATTTTCTTTAGAGTAAGTGTGGATAGTGCTTTTCATTCAGCTTTCTTGTCTTAAAAAGGCAAATGCATCTTTTAGGGCTTGTCTCCAGCTATACAGCAAGCTCCTCTTTATGCATATGTACCATTAAAATTTCAAGACATTTGCTTCTCATCATTGGGATGAAAAAACCGACATAGCAGACATGAATCATTACTGAATGCAGTCTTAGAAGGGGCTCAAAATGCTTCACTAAGTCACAAAATCAAAATATATGTACCTCCACCTAAGAGTTCATAATGTCATTTGATTCCCAGACCGTTCTGCAGCCGAGTTAATGAGCCCAGTCACTATGCATAAACCATTTCTGATCTCACCAGCTCTCCAAAACATAGCCGGGTGAATATTTATGCAATAACGATACTTTTTTATAACTGAAAACCACACTTCTTCCCCCGAAACACTGCTTTGGAAGTAGCCTTCAGAGATCGATGTTTAAGGTATGTCACCACCAGCATCAGTTGCTGTGCATTTCCAGTCTGTAAGAGCCAAGAAATCAAGACTGCACTCAATGTTCTTAGCCATCTAAGGTGTCCTACTGGCCACTTTAACTGGCCAACACCTGAAAGCAAGGTTTAAAAGGCAGAGGAACAAGAAGTTATTTGCTGAGAACTTCAACAACTTTCTGGAAGCCAGGTGAATTTATGTACCTAATTGGACTATAGAGAATATTAGCAAATTTATAAAGGGGATAAAACTGGATAGAAAGAGGTAGAGAAGAAAACATATTGTCCTTCTGTAGACGTGGGTTTTTTCCTGTTCAGAAAGACGTATCAGCCTGACAACTCAAAATTGACATCAACAGAACAAGTCAATAAACCCGTAAGGTAAAAGACAAGCACCAGGCTTTGTGAAGAATAACACAGCATGCACTAGATCAAAGGCCTCCCGCTCCAATTAAAACCTGACTCCCAAATAAATGTTTACTCATAAAATTCTGGGCTAACCCTTCAGGGTTCAAGAGCTGATTTTTGAAAAAACATCTTTGTTTCACCTTTACATGAAACAGAGACAAAATAGCAACAGAAAAGGACCATCCTCCAGCATGATGTCTTTTGACTTTCTGATTGTAAAGAAACCTACTCCTTTTTCAGGCAGGAGACCTGCATGGATAAGCAAGGAGCTCCTGAAAAAAAACCTCAAATGGAAGAGGGAGGTGGAAAAAGGGTCTGGTTAATTAGGAGGATTATAGGAATACTGCCAGAGTATGCAGCGACTCAGCTAGAAAGGCCAAGGGAGGTGAAAGAAAAGCAAGTCTTGCCAGGGAGGTGAAAGAAAACAAGAAGAGCTTTTTCAAACACATCAATGAGAAAAGGAAGAGTAGGGAAAAAGTGGGTCCACTGCTAAATGAGGTGGGAGATATGGTAACAGAGGACGCAGAGATGGCAGAGTTGCTGAATGCCTTCTTTGCCTCAGTCTTTACTCCTACAACCAGCCCTGAGGAACCCCCATCACTGGAAGGAAGAGAGCAGAGCTGGAGAGAGGAAGACACTCCGCTGGTCAGTCAGGACTGGGTTAGGGATCACTTGGCTAAACTGAAAACACACAAACCCACGGGCCCCGATGGGGTGCATCCACGTCTGCTGAGAGAGGTGCTCTCCATCATTGCTGAAAAAGTCATGGAGAACGTGAGAGGTGCCTGATGACTGGAAGATGTCACTCCAGTCTTCAAAAAGGGCAAGAGGGAAAACCCAGGCAACTGCAAGACGGGTCAGCATCACCTCCATCCCTGGAAAGGTGGTGGAGCAGCTCATTCTGGAGGCCATCTCTAACCACATGGAAGAAAAGAAGGTTATCAGGAGTAGCCAACATGGATTTACCGAGGGGAAATTTTGCTTGACTAATCTGATATCCTTCTACAAAGCCATGACCATATGGGTACATGAAAGAAGAGGAGGAGATGTTATATAGCTTGACCTCAGTAAAAAACTGAAGTAGAAAAACTCAAGAAAAACTCTAAACACTAAAAAACCAAAATGAACAAAAGGCCCCAAACAATCAAGCACAGACCAACCAACCAAACACCACCAAAAACCCCAAAACCTCACCAAACACAGCAATTGATTTATTACTGAAGAATGGACTGTGTTTGCTACAGACTTAGGATATCTGAAGAAATTCTCAGAGCCAGGGAAAACATGACAATATATGGCAACTCCGTGAAACATTTGAGGCAATTCCCTTGATTTTGAACACACAGATCTATCACCCTAAAGGCACAGACACAGAAACCTAACTGAGCTGAAGCTCGTTGTGTACACCTTAACGGAAAGTCTTCTGTCTTCCTGTCTGGGAAATTTCTGAAGGAGATACCAGTTGCTGGTAGAATGATGAATATTCTTGCACAAGAAGATCAACTGAAGGAGACATTAGCAATGTCTCATATACCATCAAGGTAGTTCTGAGTGATCATTCACAGATTTAGCCACCAGCAACAGACTTTTTCAAGGTTTCAAGCCTTCAAGAAATGGAGGAAAAAGTAAGAATGGAAAAGCAGGTGAGTGAGGAAGGAATGAAGCTTTTTCATTTTTCAGAAATGAAATCTTAAATAGTCCAGCTGTGTATCACACATTCCATTCACCTAAAATACGACCTTAGAATAGAGCATGGGGGGCAAAATTCAAGGCACAAGTGAGGATCCACACTAGGTCTCTCCCCAAACTCAGAACAGGAAGAAGTAAACCCCACTTCAGCAACACATCATTGGATAAACTGACTTATAACACTACTGCTTCTAAGGAATACTGGAAAAACCCAAAGCTGAAAGGCAGCAGTGCTGCTAACATCAAAGCTTTTAGAGAAGAACAAACTGATGATTTGCAAAAGCTTATCTTCATATTAAATCTTCAAGCAATTTACATGTTTATATAGGGAATTACTTGAAAATAATTAATATCTGTCTATTGCAAACTAGAGCTAAGTGTAACTGCTATACTGAACAGCACATGGAGGGGGGCACAGAAGTCTTCTCAGCTTTATCTGATACTCAAAAGTACTGAATTGATGCATATTGTTACAAATTAAATCAATGCCAGTAATTCTCCAGTGCAGCTACACCAGTGATTTAATTATATGCTTTCAACTCTAATAAGAAAGTTTTTTCCACTCTGTCAAAAGTCTGAAGTGAATTACTTGCATCTGTCTTCTTTTAACATTTTTCTTACAGCAAATGATACTTTTCTTATTAAACAGGATGAACACTTCCTATGATTTCCATCAGTGGAAAAGAGCTTATCTGCTTGTGACTGCAATATGACACTGTCAAATAGCTGTTTTTTCAGAGAATACAGTCATCTGTCTTATTCCAAAATATTTCAGAGGGCCAAGGGTCAAGACAGTTATTCTATGGTAAACTCTAGCCTCAGTCTATGCCTAAGTGTTTATTATGTGCAGTTAGCGTAATCTTAGTTTATTCTTTCCCAAAGGTAGAAGAAATCTCTCTATAGCTGCATATTCACACAGTTCTTTACAGTTATCTCACTGTCTTTAAGTGGTTTGTGTTTTAAAATACTGTCAAAGCAGCTTTGGGACTGTACTGTGTCTTGCTATGTTCTTAAGAATTGGAGGTTAGCACTGATCTCACGTGTCTGAATGCAGAAACATCCTGCAGTTTGAATTATAGTCCTGACAATCCCCACCATACACAACTGAGCTAAAAAAAAAAAAATTCCACCCAAAGGCCCACAGAACACAAAGGAAAAAAGTCAAACTTGCAGTCCGAACACAAACAAAATTCACCCAAAAGAAAAAACAACACATAAAATCCCAAAAACAAACCATAAACAAAGTGTGTGTCCCCCCTCAATTTACAATATTTATCCTTTCCAATTCTTAATAACTCATTGCTCCTCTTCAAAATACCAAGAGAAAGATTTTCATGCTCTGACAAAAACAAGCCCCCTATACAGTAAGCCTCCATCATATACTAGGGTAGGTAAGCAACTTGCAGGGAAACACTAGCCTTAAGTCCAAACTACTTTTATTTTCGTCATCTCCAAGTTTTAATGACCTAAACAAGCACAGACATCAGATTTTCATACATTTTAATTGGAAACCTCAGCGTAATATTTCTGCAATGCACTGTGGAAGAGCAAGCCAGCAAAGAAAAGGCTTCCCAGTCAGGATGTGCAATTAGGATTTAGAGCTATACACTGTGGTGACTGGTTGACAGTCTGTCATTAAGGACACGAGTGAATGGAGAAAAGGGGCAGGTGTCTCCCCACAGCAGACAACTAATGAGTTCATGGAAGTAAACAGGAAAGTCAGTCAACCCCTGCCACTTCTTTTCCTGAACTTCTAAACCAGACTTTAGAAGTAAAGCAAAGCATGCTGGCTAGATGAAAATTTTAATATTAATGTGTTTCAGTCTTAAATATTTATTCTCTTTACACTATTTCCTGCATTATTCTAGGCTATTTAGATTAGTGAAGCACACTTATCAACATGGTTTCTGAGCTCTGAGCAGTAATACTGTAAATTACATGGCTAGCACCTATCACTTAGTTTCTCCCTTCTCTCCCTCACCTAGAAGGAAAGTCCATATTTATTTTAAATGATGATGTGCTATGGATTTTTATAACTCTGCCTCAGGCACAGATGGTCAACTTCGAGAAAGTATTAAGCAAATTTCACTATTAACTGCAAAGAAGTTCACTGCAGTAAAAAGTTTCTCTCAAGTTTTTCTTTACTTGCAACTTCTCCTATGACAGAAACTGTAACCATTTAAGCAGCACTTGAAGGAGAAGAGAAAATGCACACATGCCCATCAATCTAAACAAAGAACTGCCTCAAGGCAAACACTAGCTTTAATTGCATCCACAGAAACATGAAGTTACAAGTTAGGTATAAACAATATTCTTCCCAAATGAACAGACAGTAACCTGAAGTCACTTCTGGTTTATGACAACAGCTCTAGTCGAAGACGAACTGTATCAGGGATTGACTCTGAATATTAAGTATGTCAGCCTGAACATCATGTTTCTGAGAAATGCAGTTGCTTCAGTTTGGATTGCTTTGAATGCTTTTGCTTCTTCTCCTCGTGAGGTGAAAGGTTCAGCGCATTAATTCAGGAATGCACACAGTGTAAAATATTAATTTCATTCTCCACAGAACTTTTGTGAAAGAAGAGAGAAATAAGCTGCTTTCAACCCAACGAATAATTTGAGGGACAAAAAAACAAAACAAAAACACTATAAAAAAAAAGATAATTTTGTTTTCACTACCTCTTGGTCACTTCCTCAATTATAACCTAGGCAAACTGGTCTCTCTTTTTAAAAGAAAAGACTTCATAATATAAAGCATTTAAAACCAACATACCGACAGAAACGTTTCAATGTTGTCATGAACGAACGATGCAACATCTTGCCAGTCCAGAATATCTCCAAGCCAGCTGTTTTGACGGTTGGTGTGCCATTTGTGCCCTTTGTGTCTTCCAGAATGTGTCACATTCTTAAAGAGAGACAAAGATGTAAAGGAAACAGACGTTTGAGTAACTTATGGATGTAAGAAAGTCAATGACTAATGTTTTCTTAATGAGGTACAGATCCAACCTGCATCTAAATACTTCAGGCTGCTTTAACTGGCACCCTCAAGAACACCTGGAAGCATTCTGCACACTGGAAAAATGAAAATCTGACAGAACCCCACAGTTAATGACCCCACATAACTACAGTTCTGTATACTCTACTGATTCAACTCAGTTGAACATTAGCTTTACTGTTTGACTGATACTATGGTATCTCTCTTGCTCTTCATGAAAGCCCACAGGAAAGAGGTAATGATTTCAGTTATTGGCTACAGAATTTACTGTTTCCAGCATACAACTTTGCCCAGTGCAACCCAGAAAGGAAAATACAAGCAGAAGCCAGAACAAGTAGTTTTCTCTCAAGTAGTGTCTACTTCTCCACTGGCAATGTTCAGTCATGCAAAAGCTAAAAGCTAAACTGGATGCATTGGGAATTTCTTCAGACGACACAACCTTGTAACTGCAGCACAGCAAGACAACAGGATACAGCCATCACCACAACTGCTAATGCCTTAAGTGGCTTCACCCTAATTATGAAGCTGTCCATTGTCCAACTGAATCCCATCTGATTGCAGTCTAGCATGAGGCCATTTGACTCACTCCAGGACTGTGACAGGCATTGCAGAAAAGAATGTCAAAATTGTACTGTCAGCAAGCCTTAGCAAACCCGTTGACAATGGATCTCAAATCTTTACTGTCAAGGGACTTTAAAAGTTCTCAACTCTGATATTAATATAAGCATCCCACTACTTCTGCTAGAATTTTCCAATAACTTCATCATTTTAATCTTACCCAGCCTGCATTCAAAGTGGCAGTATCTTTTGTGGCATATGTAGCACGTAGTATTCCCAGAGAAGTTCCTGCATTGATTTATTTAAGAGCATTACATTTTCTGCTTATTATCATTACCAATTCTCCATAAGGGCAGTTACACTTTATGACCCACAATCAGCAAAGTTCTTTAACAATCTACAGCAACATAGAGATCTTTCTTCTGAGCTGGCTGTTTATTTAGAGCAGAAACATGTGAGCAGTCAAAAAAAAAATCTCCTTTCAGTGTTTGAATACTGTACTAAGAATCTATTTTCTGTATATCTAGTTCTATTTTCAAAGGCAGCTCTCATCATTAACTCACAGAATTGGGTATTTTTTGCAAATTAAGTAACACTGTTATTCAGACATATTTCAAATTCATCCTTCTTCAGTAACTATAATGTTGTAGCAACCTAAGGCCTCAGGTGTTGACAAATAAGGGATTCAAAGACACTGTCACCTGGTTTCCCTTGGACAAATTCACTGTTACTATTTGACTTCACTGGGTATATACATGGAATGGTAACATTCTCTAGAGAAAACCTTTTTAAATATACACTATTTGCTACCTACTGATATTCTCAGAAAGTAGCAGTTAATGATTGAATCCACATTTCATCAGGAATTCTTCATCTGTTCTCCAGTTCTCATGGAAGAATATCACCTGAGTCTGGGTTCTTCAGTCACCTACAGCCTAGAGCAAGAAACAGACTCTGGAGGAGTTCCCTGTAGCCCCTGGGTAAGTTGTTACAGCCCAGGATGCCAATGGTAACACAAGGTGTCTGGTATGCAAACAGCAGGCAGGGGAACAGACTTCGAGACGTAGGCAGCGAGCAGCAGCATCTTCCTGAAGCTCTTCCTGCCGTTCTGATTGCTAGGAAAGCTGTTTCTTACCCTACCAGCAGAGCACCTACAACGAAGAGGCTCCATAGTATTCCCTCAAATAACAGCTGCAGGAAAGAAATCATGTAGGGCACTGAGCACATACATAACCTGTGCTGTGCACTGCACGTGGAGTGAGAGAGCGCTCTGCGGAACGCTACAGTGCCACGGGCCACCTGACACAGGTTATGTTAGTAAAAGCAACTGGTTTATTAGTCCAACTGTATCAAAACTAGGTGCTTTTCAGCCAGCAAAATCTACTGCAGATACAGCTCCACTTTCTCCTCAGTGGTCCCATATTCCTCAAGTGTCATGTTATTGTTCCACGTGCTCTTCTACAGCGTTACCTGATCAGAAACTGTTTCTTTCCCCTTCCATTTTGACTACTATACTGGCACTCTTACTTCTTTTAATACAGACATCATCTTGGAACGTCAGAGGTACTTTTAAAATGATTGTGTAAGTAAATAGTGTTAATATGATGTACTATAACTGCAATTATTTAGCTATACAGAAGTATTTCAGGGGTATGACTTCTTGATTTTGATATTTCCATTGCACCCCAGCTAATTAATTGCTTTTTCCTTGAACAGGCAAACAGCATTAGCAGAATGAATATAATTTAACACTCAACGAAATTGTCAAGATTCTGTGTGCAGAATCCATTATAGGACAGCTAGTACAGCTGGCAAAAATGCCTTGTAGGAAACTTAGTGAAAGGACCATTTCTTTCTCAAAATCTCAGATCAATAAAAGTTACACAAATCATGCAATTGCTTTTTCCGAACCCCTCAAGATCATAAAAATTGAACAGAAAGCATTAAATTATTAAATACTAAACCTCAAAAGTGAGTGAAGTGTAAATTAAAAAGCATACATAAAACCACACATAACCACTTAAGTGAAGGACATAGCTCTGTCTGTACTCAAACTGACTGTGGAAAGACCTTTCTTACAGACTTGAAATTTTTACCAGCTTTTTATTCCTATGACCTTTACTCAACACTCCAACCTTTTGCTAATCTCCTTCTCAGAAATGCATACATAGCATAATTACCTCAAAGCACTGACAGTTTATATAAATATTATTTAAATAAGTTACCTACCTTCACAAACCAAGAGTGATAAAGCCTGTCCCAGAGCTCTAGCACTTGCTTTTCAATCACAGCGGTGTTATTCACTTTTTCTCCCAAAATCTTATGGAGCTAAAACATACAGAAATGTTTTTACTATACAGGACAGAATGAAGCTGGCATCTACTGATGAACTCCAAGCTAGAGGCATCATGTAAGACTGCTAGTGAAGGCATGGCTCAAACCCAAACGATTAGAAAAGCTGAGTGTCAGCGTGGAATACACACTTCAGACAACATGGTTCACCAACACGAAGATTTTGTCTGCAAAACAGCACTCTGCTGCATTAAGCTGAGGACTTCTTTCTGCTCTGAAAAAACCAATGCCATCTCTCTAAAATGCCTAATCCAAAAGTCCCTGATCCTCTTTGAAGTAATAAATAATTTGAGATGTGTGCCAGATATCAGAATGCGTAAGATAGAACCTTGGCAAACTCTCCTGAAGAAAGGAGTGGAAAGAAATAGATCTGTCAACAAAATGGTTAACCACATCAAGGAGAAGCACTGACAGAAATATTTGTATTTCTTTTTACTTTTTTGAAATGCAAGAAATGAAAACATTAACAATGGTGGGGGAGCTCCCTCTTACCTTATGTGTAATCCACTCTCGGCCATACTGGTACACGTTATTAGCTGCTGAATTGAGTGCCTTCTGAATAACCTGGGCTTCTGGGAGCCAGCTAGGGTTTGGGTTTTTTTAAAGAAGGAAAACAGAGTTAATGGGTAGGTATTTTACCCATTTCATGACACTCAAAACACATTACAAATTAACATTTTGAAACAACAGCAAACACTTAAGGTGAAATACATATAAGCTTACTACAACTAGAATATTTCCTTCTGCATATCAAGGAACAGAGTATCAAGCACAAAGCAAAGCACAATAAAATCTAGGAGCTGTCACTGCATTTGGACTTCTCCAAGGTTCCTGAAGCCTCAGTTAGATTGCTATCTCCATTTTTTTTCCAGAGAGATCTGCTCTTCAATCCCTACTTGTGCTATTTACACTACATTCTCAAGAAATGTTCCTAGTGTTCTGGTTTTCTGGAAATACTGTATATAGCAGTCTTGTCTAGCTGCAAAGACAACCTTCTGAATTATGGAGCTGAATGTACATTGTTCACATAGTTTCCTTGAAAAAGGAACCCGGAAAAAAGCAACAGGTTTGGGCACCAGTTATTTCTAAGTCCCCACCATGCCCATGAATTTTCTTCAGGGATTCAGGTCACCTTCAAGCACTGGACCCACTGAGTTGCCAGCATTTCAATACTTCTGAACACAGGGCACACATTCTCTGCTTTGACATTTTTCCTGTATCTGGATTCATTGGCACATGTTGGAACCTTTCCAAAACATGGAAGCATTCCAAAAATAGAACTGGTGCAGTTGTTCACCTGACTGAAGATCAACATGGAAGCTCTTCTGTCTGTGTCAACCTTCAGAAATGTCTTGGAAATCCAGTGCAAAACATTTCAGTCACTCAACTCTAAATGTAACATGAGCATCAAGCTCTGAAAGCTGGTGAAGCTCGATGGATTTGGCAAGAGGAATACTTACTCCTAATGAACTAAAAAGCAGTGTTTTGGATGCTTCAAATTTAAAACATTGGAAATAAAAATTTTAGGTAAAATTCTGCTAATCATTCAACTAATACTCCAGTATTTTCACTATGAAAATGAACTTATGATAGGACTAAAGAACATTGGGAATTTAACTACTTATTTCCACCTGGCCTTTCCCTTTTGCTGTAAAACAACACAAGAGATACCATGAAGGAATAAACAAACATTTTCAAGGGTTTTCTCTTCTCTGGATTGTGATTATACTTAAGTATTCCTAAAGCACATATTACTACAGCATTTATTAACTAAATAATTTTAGGTTTTGAAAATTTATCTTGCTTTCATAATACAGCACAGACTTTTTTCCAACCATCATCACTTTTGTTTCAAAAGTGCCCTTGAAAAAAGCCAACCATTCTTGTCCAGGAGACAATTCTTTTTCCCTGATTAAGTGTCTGGATGCACTTACGTGTCTGTTTAGTTCAAGCAGAACAGCAGCAAACAGGAATGAGCCTCCTCTCAAAATCACACTCTTCAGTCTTACCTATTCCCCCTCTGCTGTTCATGCAATCACTTCTTTGCTAACAACCATGCCCTTTTTTTTTCTCTTTATGCATTTACCTCAAAATCTTCACTACCTTAGTATTTGTCTTGGTGTTTGCTTTCTTTGGTACATAGACAGTATCTTGCAAACTTCCCACTGTGTACACTATACACATCTACTCTTACCAGAAGCAGCCCTTCCCAACAGATTCAAACCAAACTTCCCCCCTCCTCCATTCTTTCCAACTCTTCTTCAGTTCACTCCAAAAACATTTTCTTCAATTCCTATTCTCTCAAAGGCATTCTGCAGCCAGCTCTCCACACTGTAAAAATCATTCAGCTCTCATCTCACAACCTTCTACAAAGAGCATTTTTTGCCATTACTTGTCTTTTGCATGTAAAAGGGAAAAAATTGACCTTTTTGGTCTCTGCACTGTTTCTTCCTCAAAAACTGTAACTAGAGAAATTTATACAGCTGTCCTTCTGCACCCAAGTCCTCAAATGAGATAGCACACAGGCAGTCCTGCAGAGTAATGCACAAACACTACTACTGCCTTAGAGTTCAGCCTTCACACCTGCCTGCCACAGTCACTCCCATTTCCATGCACCTAGGGGATTTTTTTTTTTTGTATTAAAAATTATGCATAGGAGCCCCTGGAAGCTTGTTCATCCACCCTATACTATTCCCTTAACTTCAGCATTCTTACTTTGCCCATTCTGGGTGACTGGCTACTGTCTCATTGATCAAGCTGCTTGTGACGTGAATCATGTGAACACTCTCTTGATGTACCTATATTAAATATAGAAAGAAGAAATGTTATATAATGCAAACTAGAATTCTTCCTACATTCAGAGAGATGTCTTTTTT
>WTSP01022926.1:0-13152 GCA_025331215.1 Actenoides lindsayi
TCTACACTCGCCCTTAATATATTTAAAGACATTAATGAGATCCCCCCTCAGTCTCCTCTTCTTCAGGCTAAAGAGACTCAGCTCTCTCAGCCTCTCCTCATAAGGGAGGTGCTCCACTCCCTTTATGATCTTGGTGACCCTGCGCTGGACCCTCTCCAGTAGCTCCATGTCCTTCTTGAACTGGGGTGCCCAGAACTGGACACAATTTCTTTGATATATATTCTTTAATATATTTTAAAATATGAGTCTTAATGTCTTTTGTATGGCTTAACATTCTTAGTTTGCTGATTCAACGATATTGAAACACCCAAAGTAAAATTTTAATAAGTTACTCTTATATTTGCAATTCAGTTCAGGTCTCCAAGTCAGATCAAAGGTCATGAGTCAGGTCAGATTTTGCATTTTCCCTTTTTTTTTTTTTTTTAATCTCGGAATCCTTTTTAAAGCTTTCCATACTTTTGCCTGAACTGATTTTAGTCTTACAAATTATCAAATGCATGTGAATAGAAGCTATTTAGAGCAATATATGTAGATGATAGAGATGTTTATTCCTACACTTCTAAAATTTAGTTAAGCATAGATGCACTGCTATCCCCTTATTCTTTCCTACTTCTGTTTTGAAAGAGCTAATGACAATACACTTCTTAAAAAGTCTAGAACAAGAGAAAAGAGCAGGGAAACATTTTACATTATATATGGTCATTCAGAATAGGATGTAAATACCATTACTATTTCTTTATGCTCAAATTTTAAAAGAGGATTAATTTTTCATATTTATTGACAATGGGTGGCTATTTTACTTGTGTCCATTTAAATGAAGTGTTTATTCTTGAGACATGGATATTCTATACAAGTCAAAACCAAATGCAACACCTTTTTTTCTCTGACTATGCAACATATATTTTTAGATTTTTCACTAGAAAATTGGTGTAAATTTTAGTAACAAAGAAATAAAATAACTAAGCAACAAGAATCCATCTCACAATGCCCGTGGGTACTCCAATTTACATGATAAAATTTTGCACACACTGATGTTGTGTATTTGATACCATAATCATCTTCAATAGCACACTGTATGGTTTCAAACCAATCAGAAAAGCGACTCCTATATAATTGTTTTAATGTTTTAGAGGTGGATAGCCACTGCTTGAGAACTCTCCTGTGTTACTTCTAAAAATTTAAACCTTCATGTTGTTATATATGAGAATTTTAAAAATTAGAAGTGGCTTGTTTTTAGATTAACATAAAGATTTGTTAAAGTGAAAGGTGATCATTGTTATCTCCCCAAAACCCTATTCTTTCTTCTTAAATTCACTTTTGTATTGTGACTATAGATGGCACAGCCATTTTTCAGTGTCACTTGCTGAAATAGAGTTCTTGCACTTAAAGGAAGAGAAGCCACGTCTAATAGTTTTGGCCAGCCACAGAAGATTTAAGACTTGATAACAGATAAATTAAGGTCATGGTTTTGTCTTAGCTTTTCCCATGAAGCAAATAAAATAACCCAATTCACTTGATTATACCTGTCTGAAATCGGTTAAACAATACCTGAAAACTGAACATTTTTTGCTTTTAATAGTGAAGACAACTAATACTGTGAAAGAAGATGGTCTTAGTTTTATCTGGTCCTTTGTCACTAACCTAGGAAAATGCATTTGGTAAGGCATAGATATCTGAGACAGAATTCCATTTCTGTGAGGAAAACAAGGTTCAACTAGAACACTTTTTAAAAAAAAGGGGGAGGAAATACCAGAATTTTTAGTTACAAAATTATTGGAATAAGTAATATGAATTATATCCAAAAATTCCCAGCTAGAACAAAGACCATTTTTTCTCCTATTTGATGTCAGTTCTTACTAATTTGAAAAATAATCATCTGTGATTTATTATTTGGTGTGTTTATCCAGATTATTCTGTTATTCTTGTCTGATGCTTTCCATAAGTGTTTTTACTTTAATCTCTGAGGTGTAAAGACTGTGTGGTATTTCAGATGCCAATAGGGGCTAAATGCCATTCTTGGAAAGATATACTTTTGAACTGGCAAGGAAAGCATAATCGGCACTGAGAATAAGTAGTTGTTATGTCAAGGTTGTCAAACCTATTCTGCTGCCAGTTTTTGGCTAGAATTCTGCTTAACACCAGATGGCATTGTTTTTCAGATGTTCTTGAATAGAGCAGATCTTTAATTCCCACTGGATTTGCTCAGACATCTTATATGATGAATTTTCCTGCCCACATGTCTGTGTACTCTGTAGAAATCTATGTTTTTTATTCCTTTCTATTGTACAGAAATCATGTTTCATTCTTAAAAAAAACCCACATATTCTATGTAAGCTGTGCAACATAACTATATGCTCTTTATTTTTTAAGTGTTCTATTTTTCAACATACAATTATTTGCAGACATAGCTGGCACTATTCAGACACCTGCAACTGCATGTAATTACCTTGATTGTTCCTACAAATGAGGTATAAAAGAGGATTACTGATATGAAACACCCTTTTGGTTTTATGAATAGACGGTTATCTTTCAGTGTGAAAGAGCTGGCACATACTGGATGGTTGATTCGAAGTCCATTCAATTCAGGCTACCTGAGACCAAGTCTCCAATACTTCACACACTGTACATTTACACACTCTGTACTTCATACAGATTGTACTAGTGATTTCCCATGTTTAGGTTCCATGAAGAGGGGTCTTTCTTAGAAATGGTAGCATTCAGTAGTAATGTTTCCTTTGCCAAGAAAGCATGCAGCTTAGATTAATAAGAGAGTCCAGTGAGGTTGCCAAGGTAGGCACTGAATTACTTGTCACTACTGAAGGAGTTTTAATGATTAAAAGCCGTTTTCTTTTTGCAAATTCTTAATGAAAATACACTAATGGAAATTACTCTGTCCTATTATTGTGGAGGAACCAACCAAAGAATTTGTTTCACTGTATCTATTAAAAATAATGTAATGGTACCAATATATCTTTTGGATTTTCAGTCCAGTTATAGTAACAGTGTTATGTTTTAAAACAAAACTTTGTACTTCAAGCACAAAATTAGGAGAGTGGATAACACTGAATTTGTATAGTCATTCACCATCTGGTTTTTGAATGATGGTTTCTGTTGACCCCTGATTATTTTTGTTTGAAATATCAAAAATCTACCATGGATACTATTCAACAGTCTTAAGAACACACCAATTTCTGAACTGCTATTTGAAGTTTTTATTAAGTGAGATTTAGTGGAGATAAATAAATAATCTGAGCATCTTGTGAAAGATATAAAAAGTCTTGAGCATATTTTTTTTCCCTAGAATTAACCCTCAAATTTAGCAGCACCTGAGAGAGTTTGGCAATCTCAAGCAGGCAGATTTTGTGAACAGCTCAAGATACTTCTAAGAACATGCTCTGTTATAATATTTCTATCATCCTCTCAGTAAACAGAATATACTCTCTTGTTTTGGTTGGTTTTTTTTTTCATCCTTGGATTCTTGTGTCAGGTATGTAGTTATATCTTCAGAGAGGTTTTTCCTGCGGTCCTCTTCAGGAATAAAGCTGTAATAGTTTTCCCTATGTTTTCTTCTATAAATCTAATCTTTCTGAGTTTTACATTTTAAAATACATTTGAAATACTAAATATGATATCATGTCTGTGGCAGGGCAATGCATACTGGAAATCAGAAAGGTAAAACATCATCTGAAGTGTGTGATGCAGAGAAGGAAAAAATCAGTCTGCTCTGAAGTATGGGAGGAAGCTGGTACCAGTTCTGGAGTGTTGCTGTATTGAGTTCCACTGTGATGGCTCCAGTTTAAGAGATAAATTTAGTTCCCCATGTCTTTTCAGCATCTCAGCATCTGTATTGATTACCTCACATTAAACTGGCAGCATGGGTAATTTTCTTTGTGGTTCTATAGGCTGGGTTTAGTTTGATCATATTATTAAAGTCACTGAAAATCTCCATGGTTCTTTTCAATAGAGTTTCATAACTGAGGACACTTATATTTTACTTTAAAATATCATGGTATTTTGACAAGTAACTGTAAAGTAATAATACCTATGGGTATTTTCCTACTATCTAGCAAGGTTTATTATTTCAGTACCCCATTGTCTTCATCCCAGCCTATTTGTGCTTGATATACCAGAGAGAATCCTGTTGTTTGCACAGAATAGAATTTCAGTGTCTATTATTCCTGGAGGAATGTTCTTTTATTTTTTTTTCCTACTAAATGAATTCCTTAATGACAACATTAGGATATAAACAAAAAAAAAAGTATATTTTTTCTACTACTAAACAAGGACTGGATTTAAAATCAAATACCTTTAGATTTCCGACTATGTAGAACTATCTTGCATTTGAATTCTATCAATTAAAAGGAAACAAACAAAAATACGAAGCCCCTAAAGGACTTATAAAAGTTTTCTTTGACAAAAAAAAAGTGCATTCACTAAAGCAGAATCAGAATAATCATGTGAATACAGTTAAAAACTAAATGAAAATCATAACATTTCTTGTGCACTTCCCTTTCAATCTCACTAATAGTATTAGCAGCTGAAATAGCCAACTGCCATCCCAGCATCTCCAGCTACTCAGTTATGAGCCCTTTTACACACAGAAGCTTTCACACAAATTAGTCATTTTAGCATTTCCAAAGCTACCAGCCTTATCCATTTTTTCATGAGACTGTATCTGAGAAAATGTTGCTGTTGACATATTTTATCAGACAAAAGCATAATGATGTGAAAAGAGTAGTCAGTTTTACCACAATAAAGTTTTTTTAATCTCAGTTTAATTGAAAAAAACCTTTGGAATATTAAAACAAATAGGGATTTGCAAAATACTGTCACAAGTTTAGAATGTTTCTAAGATTTTTTTGGACAATTTCGTTTTGTTATGCCAGACTGCCAGCCAGAATCATTGTCCATAAACACTTCACATTTGGAATCTAGTTTGAAGTCCTAACAATGCAGATGATGGAGGACAGTGGAAATAGTAGGGTTTATGCTAAAAAGACAGCTCTCTTTAACTGTCTGGAGGAGTAAAGGACTGAAAATACATGGTTTATTATTGACTTCTTCAGAATGTCTCCTTATCATATCCTTTTGGGCAGATGGAGCTGACCTTTTGCCTTTCCCTGTCACTGTGTATCTGCACCATTACTAGCTTGTCTTTAGCATTCATCCTTAGACTCATCTTTTAAGATTGCTGCTCCAAAGCAATAGTCTATGTTTATGTTACCAAACTCTCTGGTAAAATGTAAAGTTAATATGACACCTACTGTATTATTTTGAAAGAACTTTCCTTGAAATAACTACATTAACTTACATAACAGAATCGGCTGTTCAGACAATGTGAATGTTAATGTTATTGTAGGAATACAAGAATGTAAAGAAAGATAGGAAAATGTTAAGATTAAATAATAACTAAAGTAATCACTGAGATCAAGTGGCTATTAAGACTTGAGATCACAAATGCTTTTAAACAGTTGTAGTTTCCTTGTCTTGGAATACTTCAGTCCTTATTAATATATTATTTCATGCTCCCCTGCTACATCATTCCCTTTTACATAGCCATGAAATATATTTGATTCCTCTTCTGTGGAAAAACATAAATTTTCTTGTGCTAGAAAGTCAGTTATTATTCTGTTAATATTGGCTAATCTCAGCTAAGTCAAACAGGCTAACTTAGAAATGTCCTTACTCTTTTGTAATGACATACTAATTTTTTTAAGAAAGTATAATTATTATTTTTATCTTTAATATTTTATGTGAAACATGTTAAGAAACTGATTTAAAAGCCAGTCATTCTGAATAAAATTTTCATAGTCTTAATGTTGTTGATAAATGATGAAGAACATCAAAGAGATTTGGTAATGCATAGTTTAATGTATTCTTATAATTGAAGCTCTTATTCACTAGCATTATTTTTGTAGCATGTCTTGTTCCTTCAATAGCTGTCATTTAAACATGAAAGGTTCTTGCAGTGGATTGCCTTAGGATATGATTTTCTAGTTTTATAAATCAATGATGCCCAATCTAAAGTGATGGAGTATTGAGCAAATGGAGGAAAATGCTTATGGAATACTGTCAAATCAAAATGACAGTAGATAAAATCTGCTCTGGTACAAGATTAATTTACAATACAACACAACTGTTCACGATTTAAAACTGAAATTTGAGATTGAGAACTTTGGATATTAAAACTATGTTCTGGTTTCAGCTGGGATAGAGTTAATTTTATTCCCAGTAGCTGCAATATTGCTGTAGCTTGGATGTAGGATAATAATGAACACTGAATTTTTAGTAGTTGCTAAGCAGTATTTACAGTAAGTAAAGGACTTTTCAGCTTCTCACACCACACCACCTGCAAGTAGGTTGGGGATGCACAAGAATCTGTCAGGAGACACATCCGAAACAGATGACCCAGAGTGATATTCCATACCATATGATGCCATGCTCAGCATATAAACTAGGGGGAAAGCTGTCTGGGGACTGCTGTTCAGGAACTGGCTCATAATCATTCATCAGGTAGTGAAAAATTGCACTGTACATCACTTGTTTTGTATACTATTCTTTTATCATTAGTCTTATTATTCTTATTATTCCTTCCTTTCCTGTCCTATTAAATTGTCTTTATCTCAGCCCATGGATTTTTATTTTTTTTTCTGATCCTCTCCCCCATCCCACTGGGAGGGAAGGAGTGAGCAAACAGCTGTGTGGTGTTTAGCCGCCTGCCAGGTTATGCTACAAAAAACTGTTTATTATTCCATACAGTTAAATGTTTTTTGGTAGTCTTCCTTACATCTTTTTAATCTGCTTTTCGTGGCTTCCAAGTATTGCGGAATAGAGGCACTCAAAACTCACTACTACAAAGTTAAGCTGTTTTAAACATGCCTTGGTTACTGCAGCATTTCTGACATTGGACACTAGCAATTTTTTTTTTCATATTATTCAGTGTTTAGATTAAGGATCCTTATTTTTAGTATGTCTTCTTCAAGCTTCTTAATAACATGGGTACCTGATACCTCTCAACTTCTTACATACAGACAGCTAAAAATAAACACAAAATGCATATACTCCTTTGTAACATTTTCTAGAAATTTTGCTACCATTTCAAAACAGATTTTAAAGTAACTGCAAAGTTTAGCTGGGACTGTCAGGACTCAGAGTTTTTATATATTAGTGTTCTAGTTTGAATCAGAAATGTGTTCTTGGAACAGTCCTCCTAGTTGTCAGTACTTATTGTGCTTTCATGATGAGAACCAATCTGAGTGCATGAACTGGATTCCTCTTGAATTAAGCTAAACTGGAAAATGTGCTTCCAGAGCACACCTAATGCAGCCCTGGAAGAAATGGACTTTCAGACCATGAGACCTCATCAGAGATAGTCTAAAGATTTAATAAAAAAACAAACACCACCACCCCCTGCCACTCCCCCAAGAAAAATCTAAAATGTCATCTAATTACCAGGTTCTCCACAGTACCTCTTTTTCTCTACTGATCTGCTCATTTTCATTTGCACCATTTGCTGAAGCAGATACAGAATAGTGTTCCTTTTGTTTATATCATACACTATTCAGAAATATATTTAACATTTTATTGAATACTGACCTTTTCTTATACAGCTAGTTCAAGACATGCCATTGTATAAGGTTGCAAACCAGAATGCTCTAGGAAGATTCTGCTTGATTGGATTGCCTTCTCAAAGTATATCCCTCAGGAAGAATATAGATATCTGAACTAGAAACGAATAACTAGAAACAGCTCTTTTACAGCCTGAAGGCCTGAAATTAGGAATCTTCTCTTGGATATAAAAGAACCAGATTTAAATTTCTTTCCTGTGTATTTATAAAAAAATGTATTTGTAATGCATTTTCTATTTCCACTGAAGGACCCACAGAGTTGCAGTTTTTGGGCAAGTACAGTTGTACAATTTTTGTGTAACTAACTCAAATTTTGAACTTAATTGTGAAAACTGTGGGCTTGAAGGCAAATGTATGTCCCCATGATGTGGAAGCCTTTATTATGCAAAAATCTGAAAATCTAGAAAACTGAAATTTTTCAATCAGTGAAGCTGGTCTGGTTTCCTCTATAAACCATATTTTCCCCTTACAGATAGAAAAATATACACTTCTTTTTCACCAATATTTATTCTTTTTGTGAAAAATGTAGTAAGCAAGCATGTGTTATGTTTAATAAGAAGTCACTATGCTTCTGATATCACTGTGTTCTATGTAAATGTAGATATGAATGGCCTTTCAAAGGAGAATAACATTAAGCAATGAGAGCAGAACCCTGACATTTTAAATTTAATAATACAGACACAAACAATGAACTGGGATGATATATTGAGATCTCTGTGCAGATACTGGAAGAGTCTGTATAGATATACTGACAGGAAACCGGAAGTTAATGACATATCCATTTACCTCTGACAGTTGCTGTGATTCTTTCTATGAATATTTACCATTAGTCTATTGTATTGGGTCTGACTGAGCTGGAGTTAATTTTCCCCATAGCAGCCCTCCCAGTGCTGTGCTTTGTATTGAGAGCTGGAAAGGTACTGATTACACACCCATATTGTGGCTACTACTGAGCAGGGCTTGCATAGCACCAAGGCTCGTTTTCCAACATTCCTCCTGCAGTGGGATGAGGTGAACAAGATCTTGGGAAGGGACATGACTGGGACAGGTAACCCTGACTGACCAAAGGGATATTCCATACCATATGACATCAGTTGAACTATAAAAGTTAAGAAAATGAGGAGGGGGGAGGGTGGGGCATCGACTTGTCCTCCAGAGCAACCGCTATGCGTTTGGAGCCCTGTTTCCCCAAAAAGGGCCAGACATCACTTGCTGATGGGAAGTAGAAAATAAATCTTTGTTTTCTTTTGCTTCTGCATGCAGCCTTGCTTTTCTTTTTCATTAAAGTGCTTTTGTCTCAGACCATGAGTTTCATATTATTTCCTTTCCCCTGGTCCAGCTGAGAGGAGGGGGAGGAAGTGATAGAGCAACTTGGTAAGCACCTAGCATCCAGCCAAGGTCAAACCACCACATTTATATAAAGTTTCTATAAACTATAGCTTTAAAAATGACACATCTTACATGACAAGATTTCCAATTTCTTTTTTTTATGAAATACTGATGCACCATAGAGCACATCTTCACTTTCACTTCAGAAATTAAAATTTGCCTGTTTGCCTATTTAATTTAATTTAAACTAAGATTGATTAGGAAGTGGGAGGAGGGTGAATACCAAAAGAATCACTTCTCCCTCAGTTCTCAAGTTGCTTTTAGAAACTTTCCAGTTTGCCCAGTTTTAAATAACCTCTTAATTTCCATTTGTCACTCTTTTCCTCTTGAAAGGTTCTAATTTGATCACCTTCATATTTGACAACCTCAAAATAGTTTATACAGAAATTTTAAATTCACTTCTGTCGTTGCTATTTCTGCTTTCTTCTTGTTCTCATTACCTAGGAAATAATAAATTCCTAATTATTTTTAAATTCCCTGATACTTTCATAAATGCATTAACAACAAAATATAAATGTCATGCTGTTTAGCCACTACTACAAGATAATAATAAACCTTTTTACAGTCCTCTCAAAAGCTAGTGATTTTACCATTTGTGACAGTAATTTTGTTAGTCATGACCGCTAATTTAATCTTAGTATTTCAGTGTGAGATGGTAGCCCACAGTCAACTGAGGAGTAATTTCTGGATCTAAATTATTTTTAGAGCTATCACTGAGCTGTCCAGCACTTCAAGTAACATTTATGTAATCAACTATGAAGCCATTTCCAGTGCTTATTCCCAGATCCTGTTTTAATGACAGACTTTGAACGTTGTTTGTGAAGCCTAGAAGAACTACTAGACAATATTTTTCCTGACAAAATATGTGCATTTGCACACTAATAGTTCCAGAAATACTCGTATAACAAGAATTCAGAAAGTCAGTACAGTGAACTTTTCATGTTACTAAGAAATTCAGTCACCCTTTAGGAAAACCTATGTTTTAAAGAGCTAATTTTCTCTTTCTTTTGAAAACTTTCCACAGTTTGAGGCATGGAAAGGCAAGAATTTTAAAGACAAGCCTGGGACACAGGTGGAAAGGAAAGTTGAAAAGTTGGCATCTCAATTGCCATTTCTTCAATATGAGAAGAAACTATTTTCTAGGCTGCTTATAAAGTTATAAAGTATAAAACTGGATTTGTACAGACAGAATTCATCATGACTGTATGTCCTCTCATGCCCAAATACTCTTGTGCTGGCATTCGACCATATAGATGAACTACAGCTTAACATTCAAATAGAAAAGTTTGGCTTATGATCTTATCCTGCCTTTTTCAGTAATATGCAGTAGTTGTGCCTTAAACATATCAATGGCTTAAAAACTTTTTAAAATTTCTGGTTTTAATACGTCCACTGGAATACTACCTAATGGAAGTTTAATGCATTTTGGTATTGAAGTCAGTAGACTATTACTCAGGCACTTTCCGCTAACTTGTCCAGTGCTTCTAAGCATCTTCCATGGTAAAAATTCAGTCCTTTTTCAGAAATGGGTCCTTTTCTCCACAGCAAGTTGATATCAGTGTCACATTTTTATCTGAAGTTGTAATTTCAGTCTTAACACAGAGTTTACCTTGTTCTTCCTCCTAATCATAATTTTATGCATTTTAAGAAGCACTGGCTAATTTGAAATTGCTTTCAATTCTGAGTGAGAGTGGCATATTATGAAGTACTAGATGGGTTCATCTGTTGATTTCAGCTAAAATTAGAATTCTTAAAATGCCCAGTTGAACATATGAGCTGTTAACTTGAATATTCCTGTGCCACTCGTGGTATAAATATTTTGTTTTTCTTCTTGCAATAATGATTTCCTATTCTCTGTAAATGAAGTGAACTTCATGGAATATCAAGTTTTGTCATTATTTTCATTAAGTTTTATATCCTGTTTTATAATACATTTTTAGAACAATGTTGCTGACCAGTAATAGTATTTGAAATAATTGTATAGAAATACATAATATATAGCAATTTCTGTGCTGTAATTATTATATATGTTTTATATATATATATGTTTACATTCTATTTCTCAAAAAGTACATGTCAGCATATGTGTTGGATTATTAACTACTGTGCAACCAACACTATAGTTAATAATTATCTGTCAGATGCTAAGATTCCAGGGTAGATTTGATGGTGTTTTTTGATTGTAGCATATGCAGGGATTTTAAAACCTTTTATAGTACATTTGTTTTGGTTATCCTAGGTTTTGTATCAGACTATAAATTTGCTTCATATCTTTTTTTCATGGGAACACGTGTTATAATTTAATAGGAACATTTCATGCAAAATGAAATGCCCAAGCACACTGTGGCGAGGAGTCATAACTGTCAAATCAAAGTCAGTTTTCAACAGAATCCTCAAATGTTTTCCACTTCAGAAATGAATTTTATTTCCTAACCCCATCTGTTTGATTTCTAGAGATGTTCATAAAGTACTTGCAACATTTACTTTTTTTTTTTATAAGTCAAATATATATATTGTTCGCTTTAGAGACAAAAGAACTCTGAAGCTTTGGTGATGTCTGTTCCCAATAAAAATCCTCTTCAGACAAAGACAAATCTCAGAAAACCATAAGTTAAAAATTCCAAAAGTTACAGCATATGAAAATAGATAAATTTGATCCATAACTGTTATGCAACCTTAGCTGTAGTGCTGACTGCCATGTCTTTTGACTTTCTGAATAGTGCAACACAAAACATTGTGAAATGGCATTTTCATAACATGTTTCAAATAGTGCACATACAGTGTATTACAGATTTTTACAAAGTACTTCTTCATAGAGAGTATTTCTACTTTTTTCATAATACTTGAATGTAGGCGTCTCATTCAAGCTCTTGCCTGACAGAAACAGTCACAATAGAAGAGAGAGCAGAAATATCTGGACAGTAGCCAATAGGGAAAAGGAAAGAAAATATCCAATTTCATAAAACATCATATAAAGATAGAGATGGTTTAACAGAAAGAGATAATACAGGCATAAAAGTATCCATTACAAAGAAATATTCCCGCCTCCCTATGTTCTAATTTTTTTCCCTCATACGTTTTTCTTTGCCACCCCTCACTCAGCTTCTGAGTCTATTGCTGTGTTATCTGGTGCTGTGTCACATTTATTCATTTGCTTTACTTTATCCTTCTTCCTCTCCTTACTTCTCTCTTATTTTCTCCTGAACTCATCAACTACTTCATCATTTTAGCTGAGATTTCAACTGATTTTTCTTTTCATTCTTGAGATTACCTCAGAAGCTACTATTACTCTAATCCACACCTTTGTTGTCAAATCTTGTTAGTTCATGTCTAGCTTTGAACTCCACCTTTTAACCTGCTCTTGTCATTTATTTTCTTAGCTATGTGACGTTTTCTCAGTAAAAATAAATAAATAAATAATTTTAAATAAAATTACTTCACATATACAATACTCTGAAAACAGAAATTAAACATTTACCTCATAGAAAGCAGGGGAACCTGGTGGACCCATGGAGGTCCTGGTGGACATCAAGAGGAACTTAAGCCAATAATGCACCCTTACAACAAAGAGGCTGAGGCTTCTTGGCCTGCATTAAAAGTGTTGCCATAGGCTAAAGGAGGTCATCATTCCTCTCTGTTCAGCACTGGTGAGACAATTCTGCAGTGCTGGGCTCCTCAGTAAAAGAGAGACATGATGATTCTGAAGAGAGCACAGCGAAGAGCCATGAACATGATTAAAGGACTGGACAATCTCTCATATAAGGAAAGGCTGAGAGAGCTGGAACTGTTCAGCTTGGAGAATAGAAGGTTCAGATGGATCTTAATGTATATAAATACTTGAAGGGAGGGTGCAAAGAAGATGGAGCCTCTTTTCAGTGGTGCTCAACAGGCACAGACTGAAACACAGGAAGTTCTGCTTGAGCATCAGGAAACAGGAAGGATGATCCAGGGAACTACAGGCCTGTCAGCCTGACCTCGGTCCCGGGAAAGATTATGGAACAGTTCATCTTGAGGGTGACCACACAGCAAGTGCAGGACAATGGGGGGATCAGGCCCATCCAACATGGGTTCATGAAGGGCAAGTCCTGTTTAACCAACCTGATCTCCTTCTATGATCAGGTGACCCGCCTAGTGG
>WTSP01022927.1:0-23207 GCA_025331215.1 Actenoides lindsayi
AAAAAATAAAAATAAAATTAAGTAAAATGAAAATAAAATCCTGCTCAATTTTAAATTCCTGTTGTAAGTATCTTTTCTTTGAAATCAAGAAAATCACAAATTTTCTTTCTTTCTACAGCCACAAACCATAAATTCAGGCTGTTAACACAACTTGAGAGTTACTCTCCCTTTGCATTGCCTGGTTTTACATCATTATAATTCCATTTGCTGCAGTGATGTTTCTCTTGATTTATCTTGGCAGAAGTTAATTGCAAGTAAAAAGCTTTTTTGCTTTTCCTCTTTACTTTTGCCTAGTTAAGCCAGTTACGCTGAATTACACCTCTGTCATATTTCACCTCTCCCTCAAATGCAGATATGACTGCAGGCTTGGCTTTTACCAAGTGATCCCAATTCAATTAGAAATAAAACTCAGTATGCTACACGGCAAAGCGAATGACTATTCTTCTAAGGAAAGTTCAGAGAAGATTGGTAAAACTAACGTTAAAAACCTTACCTGACTGAGATGAAGGGCTCACATTCTGCTCACTGCATGAGCAGTTCTCTTCCTCCTCCTTTCACCTTTACCTAATTGAACTGCCTGTAGCTTGGGACAGGGTTTCTTTTCATAAGCCCTAGTAGGGCTGGAGGACTCTCACCCAGGCTGAAACTGTAAACACTATTTCATCTGAACGTAGATAGCATATTGGAATGATCCCTAACTAGTGCTACTGAGTCCTTTAAAACCACCTTTGCAAAACTGTGTTCCAGAAAAACACAGCCTAACTGTAAAACTTTCATACCGTCTCCTCCATGCTTCTCTGCTCCTGCCTCCCCTTGTCACCTGCCAGCATTTCCAAATCCTCACCATAATCTTCACAGGTCCAAGTTTTTCCCCCAGCCAGCTGTCAAATCCTCCCTGGATGTCATTTATCCCAATGTTACAAATCCCACCTTACTTGAATGGAAAATTTCCTGTGAAGCACATATACATTTAGTGTTCTGCCTTCTTCTCCTGAGAAGTGAGAAAAGGATAAGAATGCCTGTGATAATGCCTGGGCAACATTTCCTGATCTCATTTGTTCAAAAATGAGGACACCTGCCCTCTGAGACACCATACACTCATTGTCTGCAAAGTTTTATCAAGGAACTACTAATAAATACATGGCAGTTTTTGTTTTGAGGTTACCACATTAAAAATTACATAAGTAGGTCGAGGACACAAGCTATAACTTTAGTTCAGCTTTAGGACCTACATGAAATTTTCAATCGCCTTTCAAGGGATAAGTATCTCAGTGGAGTTGATGTCCCTGTTACAATAAGAAAGCAAAGGTTGAAATGATAGACTGCTGTTTATTCTAAACTTTTAGGATTACTTCCTCTGGTGGGCAAACAAGTAAATTCTACATAAGATAACAGGAAAAAAATGGTATTTATGTGTGAGGAATTGGGCCCTGTAATGCCCTGTATTCTATTCTATACAAGAAGTATGAGATAATTTCTGAATAATGAAATAATTTCTGAATAACACTCTCTGTTGAGAAGTGAGCCTAAATTTCTTGGTTTTAAGCTGAGTCCATGTGTGCAAAAAGTATTTTCTTCTTTCTTGTTCTACAACGTGATTCAGTGATCCATCAGCTTGCAAGATAAAACACCCAGTTCTTGCTGGCTTTCTTCATAATATAACATAATTTATAGAATTTGTGACCAGCTTGTGCCTTCCAAGTTTTTGTTGATATCTTTTATATGCACTGTGCTAATACTGGAGAGTCCAATAACAGGTCTGGACCCTACTTTGCTGGATCCTGGGGAGATGACAGAACAAAAAATGCAGGACTAGTAGATATAAGTTGACTGAGAATCTACTGCACCTTCCCTTACTGTGAAGTGCGTTGGCAAGACTACAATTAACATAGTTCTCTTAGTATGGAAAGAAGTTGCAGACTTGAAAAGCATGGTGATTAAAGACAGGGTGAGCATGTTTTTTTTATCCTCAGCATACCAATCCTCTCCCATGTATTTGCCTTGGTGAACTACATGTGATCTTCCATCTTCTCACAAACATTTAATGGGCAGGATTTAAAAGTGATTATGCAGGTTAGCACTTGGGAAACATATCCTGAAGGTAGAAATTAGGAAGAACTGCCTGAAGTTCACCATGAAACCCTGTAGAGAGTACAATGCACAGGAGGGAAAACCTACTGAGCAATTTTAAGTGTTATTTTTCAAGTTCATTAATAAATGTGGAGAATTTTAAAAAGGGAATTATACTTCCTGAAGTCCTGAGGGATTTTACTACCAACTGTCTGAAAATTATCACTTTTATAGATAAGCCAATTAAAGGGAAATAAGGCTTTTGCATCATACTGTGAGTACTAAACAGGGAATTTAAAAGGATCTGTTTCTGCTTAATAATTTAATAAGATTTTGTGTTTTTAATTCTCACAATGGGCACTTGAAGAGCAAAACCTTTTCTATAATTTCAATTAGAAGTGAGTTATTTATTGATTTGGGACATACGAGGACAGGATTCATTATTGCTGTATGTGATTTACCAATAGCAACTATTTTGGTTTGGAAAGAAGACTCTGAAATAGTGATGCATGGTAGTATGTAGAGATGATAAGGAGATAGAACAAATGAAGACCTTCAGTTATTGGCCCAATCCCAGTGGCTCTGAATAGTGCAAAAGATCTTTTCATCTCAGTGGGCTTTGGATCTGCCTGTTAACTGCACCACTTCTCCTCAGGCTAGAAGTAACAATATGATAAAGGTGTCACCTGACATTTTTGTCATTGGAAAGAGAATTCTGAGTAACTTGTTCAAAAATAAATTGTATTTAGATCTTCAGGAAGTTTTGTACTATGAGCGCTCCTCCAACCTCCCTTCCTTCAATTAAGCTCAAACTGTGAACCTAGAATGCTTTGGTGTATGTAAACACATAATTCATCTTTTCAGTGTAGCACCCAAGAAAAACATACTGAAAGAAGGAGAGAAAAAACAAAAGAGGTGCAGACAGAGACAGAGGCACTGCTGTGGATTGTTTAGTGTGCATGGAGATGTGTATCAGTCCTTGCAGACATAGCCAGGTACCCAGGAAAAGCTTTACCAGAGCCTTCCTAGGTTAGTTTTTAAAGATGCACAAGATAAAAGTGTTTTCTATGAGTCTTTGTTTATGACTGTAACTAGTCAAAGTACTTCTGTTTGAATTTTCTTTTTCCTTTTTCATAGAAACAAGTTTTTGAATAAAAAGAATATATAAATGAAAAATTTTTGTCATCCACTCAAAAAAAACCCCTCCAACAATTAACAGATTTTGGTATTCACAATTATATTCAGATTCAGCTTTTCAATAAATAACTGATCTCATTGCGAGATAAAAAAAAAAAAAAAAGTCCTACAGAGGATCAGTTTCTATTTTTCAATAAATTGTACAGTGTATGTGTGAGCAGGCAAACTGTAGACACATTAAACTCTAAAATAAGTTGAAGATTATGTGCATGTTGTCCTACTGCCACAACATGGTAGCAGTTCAAGACTCCATAGGAGCATAAGCAAATTTATTTGGTCCTCATTCTTGGAACTACAGCAGAGCAGGATCTGGGGAAAGCAAGCTAAAGGAAGAAAGAGCATATCCCTCTGTTCCTTCTCTTCCCTCTATGTCATCTGCCCTTTCAAACAATCTGATAATTCTGCTTTGCTCTGCCAGAAACATGCCAGTGCAGTTCCTTCTACAGAAAAGAGAAAAAGACAGGACTGGATTAAAAAAAAAGGAAAAAACTCAAGGGAAAGAGAAAGAAGACAAAGGAGACTGGGGCTAATGAGTCTATGCAAACATCTAGGGAATCCTTCTTAGGCCCCTGAAATTAGTTGTTTTCTGTTTTCCACTGTTCTGGTAAGAGACAGTGATGAGCCAAATGGACAACATACTCTGCTTAAACAGTTCCACTTTTCTCCTAGACACAAGCAGACTATGCAGCTGCAATTACCTAGGTGTTCTGGAAAGTCTTTTGAATATAAACTGTTGCTTAGTTTGCCTAGGCAAAAAGGCTGGCCCTTGGTAAGTGCCTGCGAATTCCACTGGGCAGAGTGGGGCACACAAGCTAAGCAGCTTCAAACATTTTCCCCCACCCTCGTGAATAACAGAAAATATTTTGTTTTGGCACCTGACATAGGAGCCTGAGTAATATGGTCATATATTACTTGTCAGCTAATACGGTTCAATGCAATGCCCTTTTTTCTTTCTTTCTGTTCTGCATACACCAGACAAATGAAGGCTGTAATACATACTTCCAGGAAATTAGCACAATAAAGCATACTTATACTATATAGTATTCCTTGGCATAAAGAATAATAGTGAAAACCCCTGGTATAGTCATATATTATCTATATGCTGCCATCCAACAATTCTGCACATATTTTTTAGGACAATGTACAATTGTACTGCTCCCAAAAGTCAAAGGGCTAATGCTTTGTATGATAGCATTATGTGTGCACACACAGAGCTGTGAGTGTCTATGCAGGTGTCTACATGGCCATGCATTCTTCCAGCTCTCTATTTGGATTTCATTTGATGTTCCTTGTTTCTTCCTGTGGCAGACCTGCACTGTCAACATGCAAGGAAATAATTACAATGATTGACCTCAGTCATGCTTAAACTGCTCCTGACAAAAGGCTGGGTTGAAGGAAGAGACTGTGATGGTTTAGGGCCAGGGCAGCCTGCTAGACCTATAACAGACACTTTCTGTTAACACACACCCCTCCTCTAGTTTTTCAATCAGTTTTTCAACTGAATCTGTTAAGCTGTAACAGCAGAAACTGTACATAGACAGACCTAAGATGGCTTGAGATAACAATAAAATTAACAAGATGTGGAAAACATACATCTAGATGTTAAACCTGAAGCCACAGTACATCATGAGATATAAACAATGCTTTAATGAACCCAAAAGTGAGACGGCTTTTTTCCCAGCGAAGGATTTTTTCAAGCCAAGTGCAGTGTGGCCCTCTCTTGTAATTCTCCTGAATGAGGAAGGTAGACCTGAGATTGGTATGTAAAGTTGACTATTTTTTTTCTTTCCCTTTCATTGTGAGTTTCTGACTTCAAATGTTACTCATGAAGGCAAATTTTTAGTTTTCAAATGTTACTGTCAAAAAGTGGGGGGAGGTTGGGCAGGCAGGGGTGATGGTGATGGTTTCTGCACCATCTAAAATCTTTGTGCCATTTCCAGTATTATCATTCACAGACTGAATGTAAATACTGATGGTACACAGCAGTACACTGAAGCTCATTTTTTTTATTTTTGAACCATTATGCTTGCTTTTATATGCTATTTCTTTTCTATTGCTATTTTTTTCAGGAACAGCTTCATTCAGAGTAATAGAGCACTGGGTACTAAATGAGTGTGCCTGTAGTCCAATGAACTCAGTATGCTGCTCATCTTGTTACTATACTTAATCTAAATAACCTTTTTTATGCTCTGCTGGAATGGCATTTTCAAAAGGGTATATAGTTGTAAATGAATGTAGATGTCAGTAAGGATTTGCTAGAAAAATCAAATCTTCCTGACAAGTACATTTATTCATTACTATTTACTACACACTCCAGTTTGAAGGACAATTTTTGTGATAGGATCATTAACATTTACTGCCATTTCAGAAACATTTGCCAACTTTTCTCTTTACCTCCTTTCTTGCCTGTTGTGTGCTTAGCAGCCTTTGCCTAACAGAAGTTAGCTTTGCAAGGATTGTATCACCAATATGTTAAACAGATCTTTTTTTTCCCCCATCAAGCTGGTTTATTGCACAGAAGGTGCCTAAGTATTAAAGTAAATGTTAAATACAAGGTTCCTAAGCGCAACATTAAGAATCTACTGGAGTTGCAGCCTTGATAAACAGCAGAGAATATTTTCTTATGAGATCACCACTTCTTGCAGGCGTATTTCCATGTTAATTTTCTTCAGGCCAGATCTTCGGTAGATATAAATCATTACATTAACCCCAAATTGAAGGCTTGCCTCTGACTTTGAAAAATACCATGCAATTATGTGAAGCCTTGATGCACTTTGTGCTTTTAAAAAAAATATTTATTCTTACTTAATTTGAATAAAAATCAATTTTGGTAAACATTTATTTAGCAAAAAGTAAATAAGGAAAATAAGGAGTTTTCCTGTTTAGACGGATTTGTCCTTCATTTCATCAAGTGTAACATGACAAAAGTGGTTGCTGTTGTGGGCACATGCTGGAGAATATGGGAAGCAGAGTCCAGGAATAAAATCACTGTGCTCAGGCAGATAGGATGTCAGAAGAGAAACACCAAGATCACATCTATGAAGAATCTAACTTTCTTCACCAACAAGGCACAGCATAAGAAGATCACACCTCTAGAAGTTTGTGTAAAATTATTAATCCAGAAAAATACCCTGTCACTAGGATATTTCCAAACTAAAACCTTCCTATAACAAAAATCACAAAAATAAAAGTAGTCAAAGAAGACTCCCGTAGTTAAAATTGTATCGGAAATTTCTTTCTCTTTGGGAGTATGGCACATGCTATGCTACTGAAAGTTCAAAGTATTTACTTAAAGCTGATGACCAATTGTTTGAAGTTTGGCTGACACTGTTTACCATCAGATAATCTCAGAAAAAAGAATGGGTGATAGATTGATGGCTGCATAAGATAAGAAGGAATGGGTACTTAAGGAAAGACAAAAGAATCCTCTCAGTCCCCTGCCCTGGACATAAATCCTTGAGGATAAGCATTTTTTAGAGGAGTCAACAAAATCCCCAATATGATACCCTGAGGTGGAACTACCTCATTATAATGTGAAAACCACACCTCCTAGCTAGAAAAAACCCTCTATCCAAATATGCCCCTTACCCTCTGAGTGTGCATAGTACATTTAAAATGAACTCTTTCTTTAAATTGAGGTGCGCAGGGACCTGTGTAATAGCTTTCCAGTAGGAATGTACTAATGAAATAGGTAGTAGTGTTCATATGATTGAATGGTATCAAAACATTAGCTGGCTATAACCAGAGGTTCTAGCTTTGCAGATTATCACCTAGCACCCTTTTCTGCACAGAACTGGAATAAAGCAAATAACTCTGTGTTTTGGCTCTTTGCACACCAGATAAAGAACCCAGATTAAGGACAACAAAGCCAGTGGCCTGGTTTTAAGTGACAAAAACAAGAAAGTAGTAAAAGGTACCTCAACTGCTTGCAAAATAAGTGGTGGGTCACCCGGATTTAGTTGAGAGTTAAATCACTCAAAGACAGAATGTGGTATCTTCAAAGGAGAATGAATTAATAAAAAATCCACAACAAATTATTAGAAACACTGTTAATGCAGCAGAGATTGAAATAGCAGACTGTATTCACTGCTGTTTCATGTCTCATCAGGTCTAACTGGAAAACACTGAACTGTCAACCATAATGATAAAAATTCAGGGGGAAGCAGGATAACTCTAAGGAATTACAGACTTCCATGTGAATTGCCACCTTGCTGGTTAAATTCTGATGGCCTACTAGTAAGTGCTAATTAAGTCTCAGAGTAAATGAAATACAAAAATGAAAATGAGTCAAGAAAAACTGAAATAAATACAATAATTTTAAACAAAATTATATTTAACATGAAAATTTAAAAAATCTTATTGTTTTAGTTTGCTATTTACATTTCTATGTAATTAAGAGTAAAGTCCAAACACTGTCATTACACGTCAGTTTTCCTTAAGTAGTCTAACACTGTTCCCCAGCCAGCACCAAAATCTGTCTGCTCACTTGGCTAGTTATAAACAAGTGAAGAATTTGGATGCACAGAGAGCCTAACCTGCCTCGTCTCCCCAAGGGGGCTATGCGAAGCCCTTGGAAAACTGGAAGTCAGAACAGCAGGGGGCTTGAGACAGAGTTTCTGGTCACAGGAAATTACTTCAAAGACAAATAAGGAATCTGCTTGGAAATTGGTAAAACTGTGTGTTGTGGTTTCTGTTCAGCTAGGAGCTGAGCACCACGTGGCTGCTCACTCACACACCCCCACCTCCCTGCTTACCCTGGTAGGATGAAAAGAATAGGCAGAAAAAGGCAAAACCCTGTGGGTTGACTTAAGGAGAATTTAATAGAGCAACACAAGAGGAGAAGTAACAACAACAATAATAAAATCAATGAAACAATATATAAAGCCTGTGCTATAGAACAAATTGTCCATCTAAAGCTGTCCTGACCACAGGACCCACACCAGGGACACACTGCCAGAGCTGAGCTTTGCCTGGGCCGCCCCCGGCCTTCATATAGTGGCCATGACATCAGTATGGTATCTAATATCCCGTTGGCTGCTTCAGTTGTCTACCCTGTCTTCCCAGCTCCTGGTGAAAATCAATCCTATCCTAGCTGAAACCAGGACACTGCTATTCCTGAGTAATATTTTAATTGTGAGAAACTGCCATGTTTCACTGGAAAAGGTGTTTCAGCTGCAATATTTCTGATTCAAGCAGTTTGGATTTCCTATTTCCAGATGAACTTCTAAGTAGGTCCATTAAGAATATAATTTTGGTATTGGTAGATCTAGTATAGGGCCAGGCAGAGCAAATACAAATACACAGGGAAATCTAGGTTGTCTCTTTTTCTTTTTCTTTCCTCAGAATTGTATTTTGAATGTGAAAGCTCCTGCTTCATTATCCTGAAGCATCCCCCAAAAGTGACAGGTTTGGGTGTTTTTTTTCTTTCAAGAAGCCTTTTTTGCTGCTGCACTTTACAGTTGCTGCCAACTCCTCCTCTCCCTCAGATTCACCCAGTATGAGACTGTACCATCAGGCATGAAGTGCTGTGAATACTGTTGCTGTAAATACATTAGTCAGAGACTCATAAAGAAGGAAATATGATAACTGAGCAGATCAGAGAAAGCAAATGCTGGATCCTAACTTAATTTACACAGTGCAAAACAATGCCAATGAGATTTACAGAGCTACATAGGTTTAAACTAAAGCGGAATAAGAAAAATCCCATAGACTGCAAAGAACTGGCCGAGGTAATATGATAATATATAACAAAATTTAACATAATATTCTAGATGAAAACTTAAGAATACGTGATCTGGTAAAACTCTCCTTAAAATTACTTTAACCTAATGAAGGCATGATCTCCTTTTTTAATTACTCATCATTCACTCTGTCTTTCAGTCCTTCAATTCTCTGTTTGAGAATGCACTCTGCAAAGATGAGTGTGAATAACTTGTGCTGGATAAGGCTTTCAAAAGAGACAGTATTTCACCCTTCACCCATAAGCACAGGAATGCTGCATCAGAACATTAACCCTACCAAGCCATTGGCTCTTGATGTCTCAGTGTTAGTGTTTCAGTAATCCTGGGTAGGCTGGCTTATTTTTTCTTGGATAAAAGTTATTTTGTTTGAAATGGAAAGGGATTTACCATGGAGCTGTTTGAAAACAAAGTAGCATAACATATTGGCACATACATATACAAAAGATTCATATATACTGTATCTAGGGTAGTGTCTGGAAATTCAATATGAATGCCTCTTAATAATCTTTAGCTCCCCAGATTTATGCATAGATAGAAGAATGTGTTTGTGTTGGTCTGATCTTTGTTTCTAGGTCCATCTATAATATAAATATACTTGGGAACCATGCCACATTCTGTGGTTTTATTGTGATTTCTCTTTTATTACCCATAGCAGCACCAAAATATTAACATCAAAGCAGATGTAAGCTAAAAATACAGAGTACTTTTAAGTCTTACCTTGCTAAACTTTTCTTAGAAGTGTGCAGGATGTGGAATATATCACTGCTGTTTCAAAGGCAAAAGGGACACATTGGCTATCTGCCTTCAGAAAGTTACTGTTTGTTCCACTGATGAATAAGTGAAGAAGAGGAGAAAAATAGAGGAGATGACATCTAGAGGGAAAATAACCTATAAGTGAACTATCTTTGACTTCTCAAGGACATTAAAATCTCACAGTTTTGCTTCACATTTCACAGGTTGTGTGTACTTTATGTAGTCCCACAATCTTGGAAATTTGAGAGATGCAGGATCAATTGCTTGGTTCCAAGCAGTTTTTTACCATCAGGGCAGGCAGCACCATCTGCTCTATTCAAACAAGGCCTAGAAACTTCACATACTGATTTTAGAGCTGTCTGATTTTCCCAGTCCCCACCACCATCTGATATCAGGTTTCTTGTTCTATCAAAGCCTGTGAGAAGGAAATGGATATAAAATGTAGATATCTGCTTCAGTCAAAAATGATCTTATGATGTGTTTGAGCTCCTGCCTATGGTGGATTGGAGAACTAGTCATAAAACTGTTCCCTGCAAGTGTTCCTGCATCAAAAATGGCAAATGGAAATAATGGAGACTTTGCAGGTTGGAAAATTAAGTTGCCAAGCTTGGCAATTTCTTATTTCATAAGAAAATTAGGCTTTAAATAATAGGGTGAAAGAGGCTGGGGAGAAGGGGCAAATAAAAATCATCTTCCAGACAAAGTGCTAGAGGCAACAAGTCAATCCAAAGTGCAGTTATCCAGCAAAGGCCCAAGAGATAATGGGAACTCCAGACTTTTTTTCTCTCCATTGTTTCTCAAACAGTTTCTGTCTCTTACAGTTTTATTTTAATTTCTATTTTAGAATATATATGACAGCAGAATATCCAGATTCTTATGGAAAATTCAATAGTTTCTGTGATTCAAATCAATATAATTTAACAGGTGGTTGTTTTGCTATTCACATTTGAAAAATCACTGCAATTATAATTCTGCCATAATAAAGTGTTCTTTATATTCACAGCCTTTGACAAAGTTTTCTCAATTGCCAACTTTCCTCAAATCTCTGGTAGCAGCAGATCTTTGATGATCCTTCTCCCGCTCATACTAAAGTTTCTCAGCCTACCTTAAGACAACCATTGCATCAGCTTTAAAGGAACTGCCAATACTAATACTCAAGATCTTTGTGGATGTTGTCACTGGTGACAAAACCAGTGCTTTATGGTCTACAAAGCTCACAGTATTAAGTCAAATCTTAGCCTTTTGGGCATATTTAAATGAGAAGCAAAAGTAACAAAAACAATTTTCTAAAGAATTCATCACTTTTCTTGGATAAAAAAAAATGAGCAGTTGTTATTTTGTTTTACATTTTATTTTCTGTTTTATTGTCCAGCTGAAATTATATTAATGCTCAGACTCTTTTATAAGATAAGGATCTACAAGTTAAAAAGTTACTTGGGATAGCCATAAATTGTGGTCCTAAAAATTGTTGCCTAACATAATGACCATGCAAATCTACACCATGCAAAGAAATATAGCTTGGACATATCCTTCTGTTGTGCTGTGCTCTCCTGTTATATCATTTTATCTAATACAAAACCAGGAATTGATCTGATCGAAAAATGGAGTTTGAGGACCAGTGGTATTTTTTTCTCTTGCTACCTTTCACTCATGGATTTCTAAATAATTTTTACTCATCCTAAATGTCAGGAATGTAAGTCTGAACATTTTAAGGAGATTGGGGGGATTTTTTAAAATACAAATTACTGTAATTTGTATGTGATATGTTTTGGCAACCTTGATCCCACATGTAGCCAATTTCCACTGTGCCTCTTAAAATAAATAAAGTTCAGAAAATGAAGATTGAAACAAGCTGCTAATGAAGGCCTGGTAAAGATTTTTCCAATATAAAATCAGAGGCTTATAGTGCGCACACAGTTTGGTACTACAACTATATTAACTACATGGCCTCTTTTTCTTTTTTCTCTTTTTTTTTTTTTCCTAGTACAGAGTCTCTATAACAAGATGAAGACTTCAGGCTTCCTGGTCTGTGGAAGGTGCAGTGTCAATTTTTTGTAGACCGGGTATTCCTACCAGCACAATCACAGCCACAAATCACTGCAAGACCCTGTAAAAATTAAAATATCCTGCTGTATCAATAGGGCTGCTGCAAGTTACAAGACTAGGGTAGTGTGAGTGGCACCTTGTGAAGTTTCTTATTATTTTTTAATTGATTCATCTGCCTTATTTTCCATTCTTTATAAACAGATTAGTTGAATCATTTTGTACTTTTCTGGTTTTCTGTTCTAGAGTCTTATGAACACAAAATTCTCCCTTAAATTCAGTGCAGTACCAGATTTTATTAATTAGTACTACATTTCAGGGTAATTGAAGGCAATTTGACCTAAAATGCAGCATTAAAGTTTAGGACCAACACCTCTCTCAAACACAACTACTTATAGAAGGTAAACAGGCTTGCACATACATTTGACTTGCTTCTTTTCAAAGAACCAGTTTCTAAACCTATACAGGGTCAATTTCTAAACTCAAGTTTACAATAATTTTGTGTACATATAAGGCTTTGCTTACTTAATAAACTAAACAAAGTGTTTCTTTATTTTGTTTAACTTTTTACAGATCATTTTTCTACTGCCCTCTAGTGAAGTGATTATTTATTCATTTTGACCCCACCATCAAGTACTATTTTTCCTTCTAAAAGGCTTATTTTGAGATTAACCTACGGGTTTAGTATTTGGTTATAAATATTTCTGCTTGCGGAATCCAACACTGTCTGAGTCCTAAATGACTGGTTTAAACCTTCCTGTCTTTCCAGCCTATAGAACAAGAATAGTAAGTACTTCACAAACAGGGCTGCTTGTGAGGATTCATCACTTAATATTTGAAGACAGGTGTGCTGATCATTTAGCATTAACCTTTAAGAATGTGTGACTTTGGAGTTTAGGTTTCACTGCTGTGTTTCCTACTGACGGAATAACTAACAGATAAAGGAATATCTCATGCAAGATGTTCTCCAGCAAATACATGCCCTCTGGAGTACATGATTCTATCTAATCACCCACAATTTCTTCACCTTCACAGCAAGTCCTCTAGAGCTCTTGAAAGTAATCACACAATGTACACTTTAACCTGCACCCAAACACTGAGCCTTAACTGGTTCATATCTCTCTAGGTGCAAACAAGGGTTCAAAGAGTACCCCAGTGGATGTATACATGTAAGGCCTTAATTAAAGACTTCAGAGGGTACTAGATCAGGACAGACAGGCTTATAAGTAGTGATTTGGTGTTTGTACAAGAAAATTTATGAGTTCAAAAGTGTAATAGATGTAAATTTGCTTGTCAGTGAGTCTATTGCAACCTGTAGCTGAAGTTCTTTACCCGAACAGTTGTGGTCAATAAATTTACAAACATATTAGATTAATTATTTCAGGTTGCTGTAACTGACCTTTCTTCCTGAAAGCTAGCAATTAGTGAATGAAATGGATTAGCAAGCAAGGTGAGGAGTACAGTCCTGCCGAGCAGGAGCAGCACATAGCTGTTTCATTGTCAAGAACGACCACAAGAAATTACAGTATTTCCATGAACATTGCAGAATTTAACTCTGTCTGGTCTTTCTTCCCTTTTTCTCATCTCTTTCTCTGCCCTTCTCATTTCTCTTCAGATGTTTATGTTTCTTTTCTTGCTTTTAGTTTTAATTGAACAACCAATATCCCACAGTCAAGTGAAATCCCTGTGTTCTAAGGATGTTGGAGGAATCTGGTGTTACTTATAAAAGTTATCAAGGAATCAGATATTCATCCCCACTCTTCTTTCCTTATCCCTATGCTCCTCTGTAAGGCATCAGTGTGTTCTTTTTCTTATCCAGTTCCTATGTGATAGGCTTTACAATGCTGATTATTTCACTTTTTAAACACTTTTAAAATCAACTATTCCTTTTTCTCCTATCATTTCTGGGTTTTATTTTCTTCTCTTCTCATGTTAGGGGTTTTTTTAAGAGAGAACTTTTTTTTCTGACACTAAAAATGTTTTAGTGGCCTCAAAGTTCCATACAATGTCCCATTAGTGTTTAAGTTAAATACTATGAATTGACCGTCCATTGTAAATCTGTACTATTGTGTCTCAAGCTGTTAGGAAAAAAATATAAAGCAAATTCAGACACGCTTCACAAGTGGGAAGCAAAGTATGAACTTTATTGATCATGTGTCTATGTATGAGTATTCACACCGCAGTTTTTAAATTCCTGAAATCCTATCCCAAAATAGATTGTAATCAGAAGACAATCTCTATCTTGTCTTCTTGGAACAACTTTTTTTAACTTTGCCTCATTCAAGATCCGGGTTTGGACCTTGGGAGAAATATTCCTTGGCAGGCTATTATTGGTAACACTGTGTTCAATGACACCTGGGATGAAACAACTCAGATTTGATTACCACTACAATGTATTATTCCTAGAAGCAGGAGGGATTGGTGTACATTCTTAGGTGTGGTCAAAATCCCAGGCTAAGCTGAATCTCCAGAATCAACAAAAAAATATGTGTAACTGTGCTACCCCATTAAATGAATTATCTTTGTTCTAGTGATGTGTTTCTTATGCTTAAAGAAAGAAAGTTCTAATAGCTTTATGTTATGGACTGCTTAAAAACAGATGTGTAGGCTGTCAAATATTTTCTGTGACAAAGATCTGATCGAGTAATTATCTGCAACAAATTTTGGGTCCAATTTCTGTCACCCAGACCCTTTTAGAATTCACCAGAGGGTGATTTTGGCAGCCTGTCAGCAGGAAAACATGAGAATAAATTGGGAAACATTAACAAAAGTTGAAAACAACAGCTTTTGAAGCATTTGAATTGTCATTCACATGCATGTGAAAAGGCCAGCAGAAGAGAAAATAAGAAAATAGGTGGATGGGAGATAACAGACCAGAAGAGAGACATTAGAAAGTTGTATTCAGAACCTGATGTGAAATTTAAACTGTTGTCTTTTTTTCTAATAGCTTTCCAGGTGGCACCTCTCACAAACCCAGAAAAGGTGATCTTATGCCTTGTATGTACATACACCTCCCACCCCCTATCCTTTAACTGAGAAAATCATTAAGTCCCAACTGAGAGCAAAGGACGAATGTGAGAGTCACTCAGAGCAAGGAATGCAGTTACATCCACTACAACCAGCTAACTCTACTTGGCAAGGAGAGGAAGAAAATCCTGATACCTCATTGCATCAAACACTGAACCTTCCATTTTATCTTCTGTATTATCACTTACAGAAGAAACATGCTCATAACAGTGTGCAAATACAAATGAGACACTTAAAAAAGAAGGAACATGCTTTGCAGAAGTCTGTTCACAACCTGCAAATTTTGAAGAGTTCTGTCTTCTTTCACTGAAAAACCTACCCAAAAAATTAACATCCTGGTTTTTCAGTTTTTCTCCCTCCTTGTTTTTTGTTGGTTATTTTTTTCAAATTTACCACTATCAAGAAAAGAAAGAAAAAAAAAATTTAAAAAAAAAAGAATCTGAATAGAGGCAAAGTGATAAAAATGATTTAAAACAGTTTTTCCTCTGCTAAACAGCTTTTTGCTCAGTAAATGGTCAACCTTACACACATCAACATCAACATGGCAATATATCAGAAAAATAGAGCACATATGAATATAAACTCTTGGTGTCCCTGGCAGGGGCAAAAATTCTGAAAAGTATTAAGAAAATATCTCAAAATCTATATTTATAACTTTTATATAGATATAGAAGTTTACATTTTAATGTGATATCCAAGGAAGCTGAATAAAATTCACACAGATATATTTTACTGATGTCTCAAAAAAAATACCATGCACAAGTTTCCTTAGCAGAGGATTTTTGGCCTAAAAGATACTTTTTGTCACAGAGAAATAAAAAGAACTCAGAAAATTATTGAAGAATCAGGAGCTAAGGACTTGGCATAAAATCTGCTGAACAAAAGGCAAAACTATTGATTTGAGTAATACTTGGATTCAGACCCCTTTTTCTCACAGTGGCAGTATAAAAGGTCTTTAATGACAAAACAAAATATAAAAATTATAATTACAGATTTAAAAATTTATTTACTCCACGTGAAAGCACTAAAAATGCTCTTAGTCTATGTAAAATGTAAAACTAGGCCTTATATATCTGAGTTAATGATTTAGACCTTCTATAGAATAGCACAAAGAAAAAAAAGATTCTGGATTTTTAAACCTGTGCCCTAAATCTCCATGACTTCTATTTTAGCCCTGCAGGAGTTCCTACACTGGCTGTGAGGCTGTATATGTGCTTGTCCTGCCCATCTGTAATTTGGAAGGTGTTGTCTTCAAAAATCCCAAAGTCTATTTTGTGGGAAATTATGAATATTTCCTCAACCTTTATCTTCATCTTACATTTTGAGGAGAAAAATGAGCTATCCACATATGGTACATAAATAAGAAAAAAAACCCAAAACCAATACTTAAAATTTGCAGTATTTCATTTCTAAAAATTTCAGTGGTAGTTTTCCTTAACCTAAACACCCACAGACAGGAGTGATTTGACATACACATGCACTGCACATTGGTGACTTCACTAGCTCTAGATCTAAGAGCCACTCAACTTTGCCTTGCTGGTGTTGGGTGCAGCTGCTAGTGTACTATGGTGTGCAACCTGTCACTGACAGCCACAAGGTTGCTGACATCTGCATCACCATCATCTCTGCAGTGTGGATCAACACTCAACCTGGTAGGAGGCTGAGCTGTGCAAGGGGAAACGGATATACCCACAAGCATGAGAGAGGAAAATGGGAACATGAAATAAAAAAAACCTGCAGCACCTGTAAGATGCTGCAAAATCTCAGGGTCACATTAACATTACTTTTTTGTTGTTGTTTTTGAAAATTAAAAACAAACAAACAAATAAGCTCAAATATTAAATTCTTACATGAACAGTTTCAGGCTCAGAGTTCAGGACCAAAGGAAACCATCTTTGACAGTTAGCATTTTTAGCATTAGATGCACAGTTCTTATTTCTGCTGCTGTATTATTAAAAATGCATGTGTGCAGTCATATTTGATGAGGAAGCTTTTAATTACTTTTCTTTTCCCATTTCCTTGTAAATTTTCATTACCAGTTTTAAGAACAGAAATGCAGAAGCAGCAAAAGAAAGATGATTTTCACAATAACTCTAACTTGATTAAAGCACGGGGATTGCTCCAGATAAGCATTCTGTGGGACTTGATTCATCACTGTACAGTTAGGTCCAGGCATATTCAAATTTCATGGTATAAACTTCTATTGTAAGTGTGGGGTTATTGTATAGGCACAATACAGTTACTGGCACAGCAATGTGTCAACGTTGTGGTTTCTTCTTTGAACTGTAGAATTTTTATCCGTAATTTATTCTAAAAGAGTACTTATGACCAAATTTCTGAATTATTTGTGTGTGTGTGTAATCATGTCTTTTTTTTTTTAATGTCATGCTCAACCAATTAAGTTTTGTAGGTATAAGCTGGAATGGCCAGTTTTTGTACTCTGCTTATCTTTAACATAGGCAATGAGACAAAGTTATCAAAAATTAATATCAACTTAACAAAAATTAGTATCTAGCATTAGACTTGATCCTAAAGAATGCAAGGTAGTAATATTAAAAATTACTTTAGCAGGTAGGCAATAAGATAGTCATCACACCAGCAGGTTCTTAAACAAGACACACAGTAAAAGTCTGTATCATAACAGAAATACCTGAACAAGCTGTAAGTTTCTCTTAACTTTTATAGAGGAAAAATTGTATATACTTCATTGACTTAAATGGAATTATTTCCAGACAGAGAAATGTACCCAGCAACATTAGTATATTAACAGTATTTGAAAAGAACATTTGTTAAGGCCACTTTTCTAATAATTTAAAACAATTTGTTTACTCCTTTTGCTAACAATAATACTTTGAAGTTTTGTCATCTGCTTGTATTAAACAATGTTCATTTTTAATAAGAAATCCAGGTATTTAGTTTTAAAATTCTACAAGAAAGACTGACTAATCTCATCAAAGTACACATGAAAGCATCATGGTGTTGGTGATGTAAACTTTGTTATTCGTCCTTCATGTGCAGAGAGAGATGAGAAATAACAATGACTGCAGAAGAAAACATTCTAAGGATAAAGTTCAGTTTTCTTGTCAGGATTCTTGAATTAACTGTGCTGTTAGTTTGAAAACTAAAAATAATAATAATAAAAAAACTAAGATCTCAGCTGGTGTAAATCAACATAGCTCCAGCATTTACACCAGACATTCTTAGCAAGTCTTCATGTCCAAAAATCTATGATTTCTCAAAAGCACATATTCATGGCTATGTGGTATGAAACTGAAAGAATAGCATCTTGTTGTGCTAGAAACAGTGACATTTCATGGAACTACTAAGAAAGTATATTTTCTTCAAAAGAGATGACCAAGTCTTTCATCATAAACAGAGGTGAAATAATTTTATCTGGTGATACAGAAAGTAAGCAGTAGTCCCATTTCACAGAACTCCCAACCCCACTCTCTTCCCAGGCGTGATTGATTGCTGCCTGATACCTCTTGTTCTGTGTTAGCCTTGTTTCCCATGTTATCCCTGCTGAACTCATCTTCCCTGCCACCAGGTTAGCTCTGTTTCAGGAAACAGCTAAAGATGAAGTACTATGTCCACAATGAAGATGGGAGTCCCTTCTCTGAAGCCACCAAAGTCCCCTGTTGTTAGTTACCAGCAAGGACATACTTGCTGTCTGGTGTAAAGGGCTGTGCAGCCCGTGCGGAGTGTCAGTGTGACCACTCATTGACTATTGAATGCCTAAGAAATGCATTGACAGAACTATGGGATTTCTTATTTTTGTATCTCACATTGAGTGTTTGGATACAATGACTGAAAAATAAATTGTACAATAAGATGCACAATAGATAAAGTTCATTTTATGAAAATCCAAAAATCTATGGAAAAAGAGATGTTAAGAAAGCTGAGAAAGAGAAATGGAGACTTCATGATTGCATTCACTATAGGTAAAGAGATATTATTTCACTGATGGTTTTAATTAAGACACACATTTCTTCCCCATATCATCAGATATACAGGCACATCCAGTCAGCATGGATCAGTTATGAAGTCTGTGGACAGCCTTCACAGGTGAATTTTGGTAAGAAAACATTAAATTTAATAGAGTAAATTATAAAATATGTGAGTAAATACATATCATGTATCAATTCTGGGTAAAAGAAAAATACTTTTTTTTTTTAGTTATTGATAAAGACATAGTCTCATTTATTTTAATCTCTTTTCTTGTGTATGTAATCACATGAGTCAGCATGATTGTCATATAATATTTACATTTAAATAATTAGAGTGAAAAAGGATATGTGCTAATATGACTTCCAATGAAATTTGTTAAGAAGCAGCTATGGTAGAGAGTAAAGGAACATTCATATTTCAACCTTGTTAATAGCATCAAATCTATTTGAGATATAGCCTGGGAATAACCAGGACAGCCAGCTTAGATCATAGAACCAAGCAAAGTTCATAAAACTTTAGGATTATTGTAATGGGGAAAAGTTTACATGATTTCTCTTCAAAAAAACTTTTTTCTTTTTCAGTATTTTTTTTCCAGACTTTACGATAGCTGAAACTCTTCCTTTGAATACATCTTCCTTTCCTTTCCCTTTCCCTTCCTGTGGTATTTTATTATGTTTTGTTAATGGAAAGGGTGTGAGATTCAGTAAAAGGAAGAAATCAGCATTCTAAAAATGAAAGGCAAAATTAAAAAACATTTTGTATTTTGTTGTTTCATTTGTTCTGAAAGGTATTTTTTAAATTTAAAAATTCATTTAAATTTGCATACAGATGTTATTTTAAAATGTTATTATCAGTTCTAATACTAAATCTGTGCCTTTGGTTATAAATCATACAATCACAGAATCATTAAAGTTGCAAAAGACCTGTAGGATCATCAAGTCCAACCATCAAACCAACATTATCATGACCACTAAACCCTGTCCTGAAGTGTCACATCTACATGCTTTTTAAACACTTCAATTCATGTAGCAGTGCACATGTTCATCTGCCCCCAAGATCTGTTTTGTTTTGCTGCCATTTCAGTAAGTGTAAGAGCTTTAGTGTAGACAACTGGAGTGATTTGGGATTGACTAAAACTGCTAAGGCCAGGTTTAGATGACTCATGGGCCAAAACTTCATTTACCCATAGTTTCTGAACACTTGGTTGCCATTGTACTCAGTGTGCTGATCTTGACAGTGAAGGGAAAAAAAAACCAAGAAAGAGTATCTAATGTGTGAAAGGCCCGACTGCCGTGGTTTGAGGAATCCCAGTAGGACTGGGCAGCCATTTTTCTTCTCTAATTTTCTGTGTTCATGGAGTTCCTGTGTTTATACTACCAGCTAGAGTGATCAAGTGCCAAAAGAAAGGATTCTGTAAATCTTTTAACACAGATAAAAGGCAGCATGTTATTTATAGAGATGAGGAAAGTCTGCTCTGCCCTTTTCCTTCATGAATTGTGAGATACAGCAATACAACACGCTCTGCTCCTGTGCAGTACCTTTTGCAGTATTTTATCACATGCATTTTTTCACTTTTGGTGTGGAAAAGCCTTTCGCATCTCAGTAACTTTTGTGAAAGAAAAAAATAAATTTGGTAAATGTTTGCTTCATGACAACCTTCTGCTCTGTTGGATGAGCACTTCCTGCTATGTCCATCCAGTTCACCCCTTCCAGCCTTGGTACAAAAAGTCATGGCCCCAGATACAGCTGCTATGGTAAAATAGATATGAAAGAGGCAGGCCTAACAAAGGTTAGGTGTGAAGGTGATCAGCTAGAAAGCAGAATTTATTTATCCTGGAACCAGACTTTCCTTTCTTAACACAGTCTATCTTTAAAGTCAGCTCTGGAAATCGATACAAAGTTGCAGTGAGAGAAGCATCACTCTCCTAGTTCTCTTTTTACCAGGATTTTGAAAGCTCTGACATTGTTTATTGTGTAACACCAACTGTGAAAAAGGTTATCTTGCTTGCTGAACAATTGTTTTGCATTTATAAATGGTGCCTTTTATCAGTACCCAGAAGAGGACACTAATTTGCATAGGAACTCCCCAAGTTTTATTGGAGTGTTAGCTTAACTGCTTTAAAAGCACATTCATCAAGTCATTCCTTTAGCTCTGATATGGGCCATAGCTGCATGACATAATAAAAAGTCAAGCTGGGCTAAGGAGTTATCATAACTTAGGATCACATTTTGGGCTATTGGCTCATCTAATTCCCTCCAGCATTTATATGTAAACTTAAACCTGTCTCATGTGGAGAACATTTCATCAGATCAGATGCTTATTAACTACTATTCTTCACAGTTTTCAATTAAAAAACAGACTTGCTCAAGGTTCTTTCCTCACGCTTTTGAGGATGTAATTTCCTACAGTCAGGCTTGTTTATGGGATTCACTGCACCAACTTCTGATAACTCTGCTTATGTTTGTTATGTTTGCAGCTACTTTTAATGTGGTATCTTAAATACCAAATGCAGGCATTTAGTTCATCTGAAAATTAAACACAAGGGACACAGGGTAATGATAAATGAAATTGTGTCAAGTGGAAGAGATACCTAGTCAGCACCAGAGGAATTAAAGTTTGACTCTGCATTATTTAATTAACAGTCTGCAGGAGGGGTTAATAAATGTTAATAATATTAACAGTTCATATGAGCTATTAAAATGAAGTAATCCATCCTGTGATCTGGAAGGAAGACTGGAAGGCAGAAAGCTCATTGCTCTCTTCCTGGCCTTGCCAGATAATTTACACGCAGTTTTAAGCAGATCTCTTTTGTTGCATCTTCTAAACTGTCCAGTCACTCAGATTTCTGTTTTTTGGTTCTGGGGTCCAAATAAATCTAACACTGAGTTTTCAGAGGCAACTGATGTTCCAGTAAAGTCTACTACCATGATCTCGGAAAAGTTGTACTGGGAAACAGCTTCTACCTTGAATATGATGTCAGTTCAAGATGATGCAGCCAACAGGATCACCTTCCCTTCACCACAGGGAATGAGAGTAGCCAGGGCTCCTGCTGAAAAGAGGTCACCTACACCAGCTGTGCACACCATTGGTGCTAAGTCACTGAGCAAGTTGGAAAGAGCATGTTTAACTGTGTTTCCTTTGGATTATTAATGTAGCTGTGCTGAGATATTAATAACATTTCATCAGTGGTGGTCCCAAACTGCTGTGCCAGAAAGGTCAACTACATAAAAAATTAAAAGCGAAGAACGACAACAAAAATCTACACTCAACTTAATGGATCAACCAAAAATTCCAGTGCTCCAACAAATAAATATCAGTGCCAAATAATTTTAAATGACAGGTATAAGCATATTAGTTTGACTGTATTTGCTTTTAGTATTTTTTTTCTGTAATTGTAATGCAGCATCATTGGATTTTTTACCTCTATTCAATTTACTTGATATTTGAAGTGTTCCAAAGAGAAATTTGAAACTGCAAAGACATTATGGATCAGAATGATTTTCTAAAGAATTCAGATGCCTTCTTCCTGTTCATTTCAATGAATAGTGCCATCAAAATCACTCTGAAATCTCTGCTAAGTTTTGAAACTGTATTGTCACATTTCAAGAACACAGCATGTTTGTATAGTGTTTTAGTCCTGATCAGGAATGTGTTTTTGAAGCAAAATACCTCAATCATTCCCACATACCACATAATTTGTTGCACACCATGTAGCAGTCTAAGAGTGCATGAACAATATCCCTTTTGGATAAAATTAAACTGGAAGATGAACACCAAGAGCACAACTAACCTGGTCCAAATGCTAGTGGATTTTTAGTCCATGGGATCACACTAGGTGTAGTCTTAAATAATATTCCTTCCCTAAAAAAAAAAAAAAAAGTGTAGTGTGGACCTTTAATTCTCAACACTAACAGGTTCACTTCAGAGATTCAATCCATAAGGATGCAGCTCAAGACTGCTAGGACAGGCAAGTATATTTGTTGACACAGCTCAGAGAAAAAAAGCATGAAGTAGGAAAAAGGGATCTTTAGAGCAACTTTAGGAGCTAACCAGCAGCAAATAAAATTTTGTCAATAAACACAAAATTTCAAGTCCTCCCAAAGCCACATAGTAACCCAATACACAGTACTTGAAGAGAGAAATTGACTGCTCTTGGCTTGGTTGGGCATACTCTTTCCTGGGTGAAAAACTGGTTAGATGGATGAGTCCAAAGAGTTGTGGTCAATGGAGTTAAATCCAGTTTGTTTTGTCTGGAAGAGACCTTCAAGATCATCAAGTCCAACCTTATTCCAAGCCCTATCAAAACCACTAAACCATGTACCTAAGCACAACATCTACCCAGCTCTGGTAGTGTGGCACCATGCCTGGAAATGTTTAAGAGCCACTTAGATGCTGTGCTTAGGACCATGGTTTAGTGGTTTTGATAG